>PVJL010012635.1:0-36192 GCA_004026885.1 Lyroderma lyra | reverse complement strand
TATTTCATCTTTTCTTACAGCTGAGTGATATTCCATTGTGTATCCATCCACTTTCTTACCTAGCCCCAATCACGTGATGCATCTTCTGTCAAGAATATCTGACTGTCTTTACCAAGACTTAACTCTTGTGGGTTATTCACAAAATTCCACATTCTGGTTTGAGGAGGAAGGATGTCTATACCAAATAGCAGTTCCAAAGCTGCTATCCCTGGCTAAGAAAGCACTCGTTACATTTCCCAATCAAACTACCTGTTGTCTGGTCCACAATCAAAGATAAAGTTCAAATTTCACATCTGCAGCATTGTTTAATTAAATATCGTGGGTTTTTTTGTTAGTTTTTTTTTTTTTTTGAGAGAGAGAGAATCTTTAACATGATAACCAGAGTAGCAAGGAACATCTAGTATTTAAGGTTTGTTTTAATCATCTCTCATTACTATTATGTAGGTGTTTCTGGTACATCAGCAGAGACAATAATAGAAATAGCAATAGCAATAATATGTGCTTTTTTATTGCTATCATTCTCATGTTTAGAGCCTGTGACAACTGAATTAACTCCACCTCTGCATCTGCCTGCCCACAATTCTCATATTTTTCCATAAACGTAGAGTATACTTACTTTTACCATTTGATTTTGTTTATCCATGACACATTCGTTGGCCTAAGAAATTAAGATTATGCCAATTCTCAGCAAAAGCCTTAAGAAACACTGTATGTTTCCACTTGGTGTCTTATGATATGCCCCAGCTAGTCCACTGAACAAATGAGCAAATAAGCACAGAAGATTCATGGTTGAGCCTTGCACGCCAGCTAAATCTTGGTGCAAAGACCAGATGAGCCCCACCAAGGCCTGTCTGTATCTGCCAATGCCCATTGATCTGCAGACCTATGCACAACATTATTGCTGTTTTAAACCAGTGGGTTTGGGGATGATTTGCGACATAGCAACAGCTAGCTTGCTCTCTCCCTTCTTTCTCATTCACTTTTCTTTTTTCATTCAAGGATAAATTTCAGAATAATTTTGTTATGCCAATCCTTCTGGTACTTACGATGCTTTGGATTCTGATAGATGAGTTCCTCCAGCAGGTGGGGGTAAAAATTAGAATCTTGTGATTGAAAGAAAAATCTTCCCTTTTCCACAGATGGTGTGATGACTTTCACAGATCTTTCAGCAATTTTGCTATGTGAGGTTGAGGATTTCTAAAGAAAGTCCTTAAACTTACTGTGTGACTAAGGGGAAAAGTTTAAAATATATTAAAAGAAAACAACTATCGCTGGGTGTGCATTGAGAATAATATTGAATTGTGAATATTTCCTGCTCACCAAACTTTCAAATATTTTGCACTAGGGACAGAAAGCAAATCCTTGGATTTCCTAAAGCTCAAATCAGCTACAATATTTTACATGCCACTTTTATGAGATAGTCAAGAAGCTCTAGATAACATAGTTCTATTCTTGTTTTATTGATCAGGACCGGTAAAAGCACAAAAATGTTAAACAACTTTTGCCAAACAAGGAAACAAGCTGGATTCAAGATGCCTTCAAAATTTCAGTTTCCATTTAATGTCTACTATGTAGACTGTCTGGTAAAGTTGAATGGTAATACTTTTTGCCTGTAGAACATTCAGAACATTTCATAGGCCTTAATGCATCCTTTTACTTCCCTATGAGATTAGAAAATCAAAATGTTTTATAGGTAGCACAATGAATCACAGTGATTTCTACTACACTTACAAAATGCTTACACATCAAAACCATCCCCATGAATTTCTATTCACCCTCAGCATTGGCAAACCAACAGCATTTTTAGCTAAAAAGTTTTCAGTACTATATGTCAACATTCAAATTCAACATTTTAGGTACAGATTTCTCTTTTTCTTATTAGACTGCTGCATATTTTTAAAAAGTAATTACACCTTTCTTCAGAGCCTTATTAAGTTCAATGCTTTTAGAATCAAGTCAATATGTATTTTTGAAGAGTCAACAATTTTAAATGTCAATAAATGTTTTGATTGCTCTATAGATACAAAATAGTCATATTCAGCTTCTGAAGGAAAATTGAAGTAACTTCAGAGTCCACAACAAAAAAAAAGAAGAAAAGGTTACATACTGAGTAAAAATCAGTTCAAAGCACAATTACAAATCACAAAAATGCTACAGTTCCTTTCTGGTGGCTACTTCACTGATAATATTGAGAAATGTTAAATTCGGTAGTTACAAAGTATCTTTCCCATTATGAGTCCACATTTACTATTGTTTTTTTCATCAAAATTTAGTGCAATGTTTAAATATAACAAGTTTTAAGGATAGTCATGACTAATGTACAAAATAAATCAAAGGGATCCCTTCAGATTTTATTCTGTTTATTACATCCTTTAATATTTTCTATGAATGTTGATGATACTACAATGTATTATCTTAGAAGATCTGACAGTGAGGGGCAACGCATGGCAGAAAATATTTGAGTAAAGTAGGAAATCTCCAACTATTCTGTAGAGGACAATGGAGCAAAGGAGCAAAATTAAAACACAAAAAAGTTTCTGAAGCACTCAGAATATACAGGAGTACATACATTTACATTGGTACAAATCATAAGTGTACAAATAGTTTTATAATGCCTGGGGAATAACTTGGGGGTAGTGGTGGATTAATCCAGGGTTATGCCCTTGCTTGATGTGTTTCATAGAAAGCAACAGAGTTGCAAGTTGGGTCAAGAGAGCTGAAGTGATAAATTATGGGCTCTTGTTGGAAAATAAGGGTAATATGGAGCTAATAGTTATGAAAAAGAAATCATGGAAATAATTCTAGGTTACCATGAAGTCAAAGAATAGCACTAAGAAGGAATGAGAAAGACAGAAAAGAAGATTTTTCTTGAAAAATGGGAGTTTCATATTTTGTAGTAAAGATATTTGGTGGAGCTGAAGTGAAGGCTATTAAAGTTGAGCAAGAAAATACTATGAATATTCACATTAATAATAACATTCACACATTGGCTTTTCTTTTTAATTAGAGTATTAATCTTAAAACATCCTGCTCAAAACATATGTATCATAGAGTGCAGTATACAGACTAAACAATTCATGGTATACTCTAAAAATGTATAGTTTTCTGTGTAAAATAAGTGTTTTGTGACTTAAATAATTATACCACTACAATCTGCTTTCTTTTCCTTCATTTTCCTTCTCTTTCTTTTAAAAGTATTACTCATACTTTTCTATCACCACCAACTTTTTCCAGGCTTTGTCACACTTGAAAAGGGACTGTACATCCTGGGAATCATCTGTGGAAAAACAGTTACTTTAGTGGAATTGACACAGCAAGTATGCCTATGCTCCTTATTGTAAAGTGATGTTAAGGCAAGAAACTTAATTATTACTAAGAAAATATTATGTGTTTTGAATAAGAGAGACATTATGTAGAAGAAGAAACTGACTATAGGTATGAGAATAAGAGAAAAGATGTTTAATGGGACAACAGCAAAGGCAACACAACAATTGAATACTTACACCTATTATAAACAAAAATTATTGTATTAATTCATTAAGAAAACTTTTATTCAAGTCCTTTTCAAAGTCAAGCATTGCCATTATTGGGGTTATAAAAGTAAGTAAGGCCTTGATTATTTATTTAGGACAGTCTAATCTTATATTAGAAATTCACAAATGCTGTTACCACTACGTATTAAAAAGTTAAAGTCTATAGTGGCATTTTAGTATTTTCTGCAATTACTATGATGACACAGAAAAAACCCTTTAACAATGTTTCTGGTACTAGAAATTTTAACATAGTAAATTATTTAAGTGATCACTAGAAGAATAAGTAGGATCTTCCCAAGGCAGATAGAGAGAAACATTCCAGAGTGAATGAATAGTAAACCCCTTCTCTACTTTATAGAAAGATAAATTTACATACTAAATGATGGCTGAATAGAGTGCATGCTTAGGATACTATGTATCATATCTGTTAGATTTGTGCTAAACTATAATTCCATGAACTTTTTGTTAGCTGTTTTATATACCATATTATATTAAAATAATACAAAATATTACATTGTTATATTAATTTGTTAATATATTAATTATTAATATTAATATATAATATAAACTATATTAGTTTATATTATATTTTATACCCTACTATTGATATACTTTTATATTTGTAACATTTATATTTTATTTATTATATACTACATTAAGTGGTCTATAGTAAATTATTTAAAAAATGTATATGACATATTTTATGGATTTTTTTTTATGTTTTCTATCCATTGTGCATCTTAAATTATGTTTTATATTGGTATACATTACCACATATTCGATGTACTATAACCTATAAACATAGAAGGTATTTCATAAATGTAAAAAATATTATTCTACATAATTATATATATGAATCACATATAAAATATATGATTGATAAAACACCAAAAACATTCTCCAGAAAAGAAATAATGGATCACCAGGATTTCATTAAAACTAAAAACTTACGTTTTGCAAAAGGTAGTATCAGGAGAATAAAAAGAGAAGCCAAAGATTAGGAGAAAATATATGCAAAAGACACATTTCAAAATTATTGTTATCCAAAATATGCAAAGAACTTCTAACATTCAGCAATAGGGGTTTCCCTGGTGGTGTAGTGGCTAGGCTTTGGTGCTTTCAACGCGATGGCCTGGGTTCAATTCCCAGCCAGGGAACTACCCCTCCACTCCCCCAAAAATTCAGCAATAAGAAAACAAACAACCTCACTAAAAATGGGCCAAAGGCCTAACAGATGATTCACCTAACAAGATATACAAGCAGAAAATAAGCACATGACATGTTACACATTCTATGTCATCAGAGAAATGGAAATTAAAACAGTGAGATACCACTACCCACCTATTATAATAGCCAACAATCAGAGCTCTGACTACACCAAATGCTGTAGAGAATGTGCAGCCACACAAACTCTCATATATTGCTAGAGTGAATGCCAAATGGTACAGCCACTTTGCGAGACAGTTTGGTGGTTTCTTACAAAGCTAAATATACTCTTAGCTTGTGATCCAACAATGGTGTTCCTTGATTTTGACCCAACAGAATTGAAAACACATGTCCACACAAAAACCTGCCCTCAGATGTTTATAGTAGTTTTATTTGTTTTTGCTGGAACTTGGAAGCAACCAAGATGTTCTTTAGTAGGTGAATGGATAAAGCATGGTGCGTCTAGAAAACTAAATACTACTCAGTACTAAAAAACAAAACAAAACAAAAAGAGCTGTAAAGCCATGAAAAGACATGAAGGAAGCCAACTTACTACTAAGTGAAAGAAGCCAATCTGAAAAGCATACATACTGTGCGAATCCAACTACATGACATTCTGAAAAAGGCAAAATTATCGAAAGAGTTAAAGCATTAATCTTTGTTAAGTTAGTGGGAAAGTGTATATATAAGCAATGCAGAGATGATTTTTAGGGCAATGAAAATACTCTACATATTATAATAGTAGATACATGCATTATACATTTTTTATACCCATTGAATATAATTCTAAGGGTGAGCCCTGAAGTAAATTGTGGACTTTGGGTGATAATGAGATATCAATATAGGTTTATAGATTGTAACTAATATATCACACTCGTATAGCATTTTGACAGTAAAGGTTGCTGTGCATATGTGAAGGCAGGTAATAGTGAAAAATGTTTGTATCTTTCCCTCAATTTTGCTATGAATCTAAAATTGCTCTAAAAATAAATTCTATTAAGAATAGAGAGTTTCAAATTATATCAGATTTCTTTTGTATTAAAATATATATTTAATGTTATATCAACAAAACTTGATCTTGTACAGTCATATATTAAAATTTGTGCACTTTCATTTCAAATATATATGAATATATATTACATCTATTCTATTAACATAATCTACTGGCAAAAAGAAAATACGACTACACATTTTTATGGAACTATTAAATACTACAAAATTAGAGATTTTTGCAATTGAAACTAAGAGTTTATTTCTATTTAAACCAATTGGTTACTAAATATAAATCTTGTCTGATCATGTTTTCATTTTCCTTTTTAAATATATTTTCTATTTTTGGCTTTAGAAATTAGATTTTTTTAAAAATTAAAATGAACTATAGATTGACTATTAAAAGCTTTCCTGGATCTAGTCATTAGTTTCAGATTGAAATTGAAGTCTCAGGTTTTGTTGATAGCATACTACAAAATAGGATTTAAACACATTTAGGCATACATAAAAACAATTATTGATTAGAAAGGCCCATGTCACATATGAAAATAAAACAGCAAAATCTATTCAAGAGTCACGCAATTGTGGAAAAATGTTCAGTGATGTAAAAGAAAAAAGTGTATTTTTTAAAGTTTTAATTAAAATAATGTTATTGGAAACAGTAAGTTATCTCTTCTAAGCTACATATATCCTTACACATATCTTCTACAAACATGATAGCATAATACTTATTTCTATTTTATTATCTATATTTCCTATAAATTTCCTAAAATTAATAATGGATCAAATCAAATTATAAATGAAAGATTAAACAAATAAACCTGTTTCTCAGGTTTTATTCATTTCAGTTCTGTAATAACACCATCTGGTTGTCTATTAATCATAACAATTTAGTCATACAACAAGTATATTTTAACAGATTACGCCTAATATTTTATTACTTTCAGTTCAGTTTCATTGTAAAGACAGCTGTTGAACTCCAACTCTGCCAGGAACTTTGAAAGGCATTGGGATACAAAAATAAATATTGTTTGAACTTAGATTATGCTACTCAATGTAAAAATACCACTCATTTTTTGTTCTACGTAATATTTACTTCGTGGGTATTTAAAACTAAAAAACAAATCAGTTATTTTCTTCTTTAAATTGTGTTTATTACATCCTAATTTCCTGAAAATGTAAAGCAGGCAAAATCTCAGAGAAGCAGGTGCTGTAAACAGGATACTACATATAGCTTTCATTGATTTGCTTTCTCTGACAGAACTTTTAATTACTTTCACAAGACGCTGATTGAAAATGCAATTTGTTTCTTCAACATCAGATGTGCTCTTGTTTTTCTACTTTTATAAGAGTAACAGATGATCATCTTCTTCTAAACTTCCCCACCACCATCCGGCCAAAGACATTTAAAGAAGAAACAGTTTTCATTTTATCAATTACTAATGTCAATCATTTTAGAATAAATTAGATATGCTGTTCTAATTTAAAAGAAAAGCATGTTACTGTTGATATTTTAAGTTATGATATATGTGAATTTTTTATAAGAATGCCAAGACTTCACTTCTCATCAAGATGGGTATAATTTTACTGAAAGAAAAAACCAGTAATACAGGAGGGCTCTCTGGAAGCATCCAGCCATGCAATATAAAAAATAGAGCAATTTATGGCTGGATTTTTTTTCCAACAGCCCTTCTAAATAAAGGTAAAAATATGTTGCTAATATTATTTCCATGCCATTTTAGAGTGCATTATTGTTGACAGTAATAAATACACAATAAAGACTATTTAAATTCTTAACTGATATTTTAATTTTTAATATCTAACAATGAAGTAAATCATGTAATTGTCCTTTCAACATTATTGTACTCTTTGTAGTACACAAGGGTAATAGATTGTCCTTCCTGCCCTCAAAGGGCCTCGCCTACACTAGGAAAAGCTGTTTATATAAGAGATACTAAATGACTAAATAGCATTATGCAAAGAGCATCTCATCTACTCTGAACCTGTTTTCTGAGGTAAGGAAATGTTTCATGAACCTGACCTAGATGGAGTCTCTTCTCAGGATTATGGCCTTTCTTCTCTGAATTCTAACATTTTTACTAGTCTGTATCCTCTCTGCCTCCCAATACAAACACTTTAAGATAATTTAGAGTCTGAATTAAAACATATATAGCTTGGAAGCATTTTTTCTCAGCCTGCTAAGATCTTGCTTCCAGGCATAGTCTCCATTTGGCTTAAATAAACTCTAATAAATGCTTATACAATTTCTACAAGTTTGAAAAAATAATAAAACACCAACAGCTTTATATTAGTTATTTTTTCTCAGTAATTTTATAATACCTGTAAGGATATGGTGTGTTATTAGTTTTACTTCCCTCAATATGACCAAGGATTTGTACAATATAAAAACACATTATTAAATTTAGACTTGATACTGATTTGATTGATATTCATATCCGGTCATGGAATTAATATTAATGTCATAAAATACTAATGTCTCTTATTTGCCAAACAGAAAATTATGAAATAATTTTACATATAAATATGATTAAAAGAGATAGTAAATGTTTTGTAGTTAATATGTTAAAAATATCCTGCCTCCAAATAATTCCCAAATAGTCGAATAATAGTTACTGAAATTATCACCTGAACATCCCCTTCTCTTGGATCTTTAGACTACAGTACATGTACATTTTGAAAAATAATACATTATTTTGTTTACATTAAAATGTAGATAATAAGGGAAACAACAATAAAGTATTAAAAGAAGAAAGGTAATAAAACAAGCTGCCATGTACCACGAAATTTATTCAGTAGGACAGTGGTTATACTGTAAATAAAAAAAATATTCACAACTTGTGTTAAAAAAAATCACCTTTACTCTGTCTACAGAATATCAAAGTAAAACATGTCATGACAATGTCATCACAGAAAGGAGAAATAAAGGTAGAACTAAAAAATAAAGAAAATAACCTTTATTTTATATTGCTACATACAACCCAAATGACAATAAAACTATGTATGGTAAAAGTCTATCATTAAAGTCTTGAAAGAAAAAGGAAGGTATTAATTGTACTGTCCATAAATAAAATGTAGACAGCTATCAAAAGTAAAAGTATTTTGCTATATAGTAGTAAGTTGCAAAATAAAAATAAAAATATATTTTGCTATAAACCCCCAACATCTAGTTAAGCATAAGTACAAACATCTATGAATGAAATTAACAAATATGGATAGAAACCATTATGTAAAACTCTAAATAATTGCTAGGTAATTCTTCAACTTACACACATAATTGTAATACCATTTGAAAGTACAATGATGTAAGAAAAGAAGTTAACTGTGGAAAAGGTGAAGTTTATACCTTCCTCATGTTAAACATCAATATGTATTCCAGTAGATTAAAAAATAAATACAGAAAGAAACCAGAATCACATTTGGAAATGCAAATATTATTCTTTCCTTTGAATGGGGAAAGGGTTTTAACTAAAAAAAACAAAGATAATAGTACTAAAGCAAAGATTAAGAGAAAGTATTGCATAAAATATTTTTTAAAATATAGCTTCAGCAAAATACACAAACATAATTCCAGTTACAATAAATTTATTGAACAAGTAGATCGCATAAAATGCCATTTTTTATAAATTTCATAAATTCTGTGCAGATAATTGTTTCTGTGTAAGCTCAGTATCAGGTTTTCAGACAGGTAATTTTCTTTCCTATCTCTTGGAAAATAAATTTATTCCTTGTTTACTCTTAACAAATATAGCTCTTTGTGGTTCAGCATTATTTGAGAATGTTCTTTGGGACTTCTACTAGGACTAATCCTGAATTTTCTCTCCAGATCTTTTTCCATAGGTTTTGAAAATGAAGATCAAATCGCCAGAAGTGGAGATGTCTGCAGGATGTTTCCCTCTATCCAGATACCTACTTTCTCTTAGTTATTGTCACCTAATTAATTCTTATATTACTGCTAGTTAATCTCTACATTTAAATAAGTTTTAAGTAGAATTGTTGAAAAGGACAATCATTTTGCCATACTTCAAGAAACTGTATTTGTTCATTTAAAAACAGAGTAATAAATTTTCTAAACTATAAATGTGCTTAATACCAAATTTAAAATCCTAATATGATATTAGCAAATTATAACGATTAATAAAAAATAATTTCATATGTTGATCTTTCTCTCCAATAAATAAAACACTTTTAGAAATCTGCAAGCTCTCTTTGGTATAAAGCATACTTATAGTTTAGAAAATGTATTACTCTTTGTTTTTCTATCTGAAAACTAAATGAGATAATAAATAGGGACATGTTTCTTTTAAGTTATAATGATGTACTATAGCTAACCAATTTGTAATCAACAATTTTAAATAACATTGATAAATATAGATTATTGGTTTCACACTATGCATGTTTATGTGCTATCTTCTTAATTTTAATTTAATTAACTCATCTTTTTATGTAACAATTATTTTCAATGTTTTAAAAAATTCTCTAGTGGAGCAAGGTTTACCTTCCCATGCTATTTAAATTTATTTTTAAATGTCACATTATGTTGTTATTTCACATTCATTCCAACCTGGAAATATAAACCTTAACTACTTCCTGTTAACTTTCAATACAATCTCTATCAATAGATGGGCCTCAGATATGTAATTGTTTTTTATGTAAAACTCCAGCATTATTATGTGATTGTACTTTATCTTGCATGACAGTGAGTGAAAAATTGTCTAACTCCCATTTGCTCTAAGAACATCTTTGGCTAGCTAACATAGCTGTTATGATAATGGTAATTTAGTGCTGAATGTGAAAGGAGCTATCCAGAGAGAGAATTTTCATAACTATTGCATCTAATATCAGATGTAAGAAGTAATTTTATCCCATAAACTGCATCCAAAATATTCTGTGAGTTCAGAGGCAAGAATAATATGGCATTATATATTTTAATATATATACACACTATTAGCTCCTATCATTCTTCTGTTCACCTAGTACATTTTCTTGACATATTTTAGTGATAGGAAATTGGAGAAATTCATAGAAATGCAAATCCAGACCTTTGAAATTCAATCTAATATAAATTGTTTACATCCAAACATACATGCATGCGCTCACACACACACAATTATATAGTCTAAAAGTATTATGTATAGAATTTACTTTCCATAGACCTTTTTAATAAACATTTGTGAAAAAATGCTTTAAGACTCTTCAAAGAACAGATGGTTATCTCCTTGCCCATTTTCTTTGAAGGGATGTAAATGTACTACAAAGACATAATTATCTCTGTAGTTATCATTTTTTAAAGAGCAATTTAGAAGAGTATAAATCAGGTACTGAATTGACAATTGTCAAGAGTGTTCGTAAGCTCCTTGGCCTCTGGGACTATATGAATGTATTCTTTTTTTGTTATGAAGCAAAAATTTAGATAAGAGTACCATAAATAATAGGGCTATACATAAAAATATATATCTTTTGTAGCAATAAACCATGTGAAAATATAGCACAGAAACGTTCATATTTTTGTTGTTGGTTTTAGTATTAAGAATATATTTTTGATTTAGTCAATATTTAAAAATGTATTGAGAGTGTGTTCCCCTTCCTCTAGTACTCCAGATGCACTACTCTGTATAAAGAACTGGTTTCAGACTAATTTTCCATCCAAAAACATCTGTAAAATTTGGAAATAAAACAAAAGTTTGAAAACATCAAATAGCTCTCAAAGGCAGTCATGACTGAAGGGGCCAGGATCTTGGTGATAAGAGAAGTTAATTTACCTAAGCCAAATAACTCTTTAGCTTTTTGTCCTTAGAGCAGTTGCTGATTGACACCTAGGGGCACAGACAACTAATAGAAAATAAAAATCTGCATAATACTTTATGCATTTTCACTGAACTTGGGAGGGAAAAAAATGCAGTTTGAGCTTTAAAGGCAGCATAGATTTCAGAAACAATAATCCTACGGGGAAAAGAAGGCTACTGAGAGGTCAACCCAACAAACTGCTATAAATGCTTATATGAGACATATGGCAAATAATACGCAGCATTCGTATAGTACTAATAAAGCAACAATTTGATTTCAAGTGCTACAAATAGGATGAGCACCAGTGAACACTTCAGGCTTTCAATTGAGATGTCTGAGGTCATTTCAGATGCCTTGTAACTGTAGATGCCTTGTAAATAAAGAAAACATTTGTAATAACCTCAAGGTAATATTCCCTTACTTTTGCTGTCACATGCCAAAGAAATTTTTTTTTAATTCATTTTTATTGATAGACTTTTTGGGGTGAATGCCAAAGAAATTAAATGTTCTCTGAAGAAAGTTGACTTCATGAAAAGTATCTACAATTTATTATAGACAAAATCTTATATTTAATAAAAATAAATTACTAGATTTACCAAAGCATTGGAAAAAATGGTTAGAATCATTTAAAAAAAAACATAATGTATAATTATTAGACAAAAACTTAAAACAATGACTAATATTTTAAGAAAATATATCTTTAAAAGTAATAAATTTTGCTAGAGAACCAGACTTTATAAGAATCAAATAAAAATGCATAAAAAACAAAAATTAGAAGCAGAATGAACCAAGTGAAATAGCAATTTTAGTGAACTGAAAAGTGTAAGAATAAATTATTCAGATTGAAGCAAAAAGAATATTGATAAAAAATGTATTGGTAAATTGTAGAAATAATGAAAAATGGTGCAGAAGTTGAATATGCTTGTAATTGGAGTTCCAATATGACAGGAGAAAAAGGCTGGCAAATTAATATTTGGTACACTACTAGTGAATAAATATATAACAAGCAGAAAAAATATAAAGAAAACAATTCATTATAGTAAATCTCTGTATGTGAGTGTGTGAGAGTGTGTGTGTGTGTGTGTGTGTGTGTGTGTGTATTCACTGCAAAGACCCAACAATAAGCCTAAGTTGACCTCTAAATAAAAAAAAATATTGACTTGAAAATGCAATCAAAGTGTGCTTTGAAGTTTGAGAGATTACTGCCATTGCAGAATTCTACACCTGGTAAAAATAACCTCCAGACGAAAGTTTAAATTTTCAATACACATTTTTAAAATAAAAATGGGACAACTTAGCATCAGAATATATGCACTATAAGGAAATTATAAAAGGAGTTATTTTAAGTAGAAAGAAAATGATTTCAGATGAAAGCATGGGAAACGCCGAACAAAAACATAAAGTGCATGCTTTTAACCTGAAGTGATAATTGGCTTTGTTGAGCAATAATAAAAATGTGGTGAGGTGAAAAGTAAGTAGATTTGAAAAACATGGCAATGATTTCACAGGTGAGAGGAAAAGGAGATAAAATAGAAAAACATTCTTGCATTGTCTAGGAAGTGGCAAAAATAATAATGCAAGAAAGTATAAGGTGTGATAAAAAAATAGGAGAAATGTTTAAATAAAAAAATTATTACAGTAAAAGACACATTGCTATTAGTCCCCCTCAGAACACACCCCTTTGCTTCAAACACACCTGTCCAGTCATTCTTGCCACTTTCTGAAGCAGTTCCGGAAGTCCTCTTTCATGAGTGTCTTTAGTTGCACTGTCGTGGCTGCCTCGATGTCCTGAGTGATTCAAAATGTTTACCTTTGACTTTGGGGAAGATTCAAAAGTCGCATGATGCCAGATCTGGTGAATAATGTGAATGAGGATACAACATAATGTTTTTTTTGACAAAAATTGCCATACCAAAAGTGATGTGCTGCCTGAATCAATTCAGGACATCAAGACAGCCACATTGTTTATATCTCTAATTACGGATATTTGAAAAATGGAGACTGATCATTCACCTACAATAATTTCAATGTATTCAAATCAATATTGTCATATTTTCATACCATTGCCTGGCAAAAATAACCCATACTGAGACATCATTAAAAGAGAACCTGAGGCTGACTTGCAATACACTTGTTAGTGGACACCAATTCTGATCATTTTCTGTGTAATAGATAGTAGAGAATCTGTTGCAAACTCAAGTTTCTCATATGTTCCCTGTACTGTTAAACTAACAGAAAATCTTTATTTCCGATCTATTAAAAATATAATGCTTTTATCTTCTGTGAAAAGAGCAAATAAGCAACTCAATACTGTTTTCTGATAGTCCCAATGTTCAATTTATGTTTTCAGTTAAGCTCATTTTTTTAGTTGTTGGTGCTTTGAAATTGGTTAGTGTGTTGAGTGGTAGTTTTTATCTTCAAAAATAATTGATATTTTTCTCTGTGGAAATATTTGGCCTGCAGGTTACTTTACTTATTTCAGGTAAGCAAAAAATTAGCTCCTGATGACTAGGAAAAACAACAACAAAGAGACAAACCTAAAAATATATTTAATTTCTTTCAAAATCTCCTCATTTGAAATTCAAATCAGTTGTCATTGCTATGTTTTTCTTGATAGATGTGCAGCAGTGAACTTAAAGTGTGTTAAGACTGGTTTCTAAGCATTTTCAATATAGTAACATGTATGAAATCAAAGAGTGCCTATAACATACAATAAAAATGATAAATGTAAGTAGGATCACCGTAATGAGTCAAAAAACAGAGAAGGCAGCTCATGGTGAAAATGAATTATATGAGATAAGTATTTCCATGTGAGAACTAATATTATTTTAAAATCAGGATACTATTATGGTCTAAATTGCATGGATAATTTTAATTTAGTATTTATTTTATTTATATGTTAGTGGAAGTAGATTGTGAACACATATTCAACAAACTGTTACAGAAAATGTAACATTCAAAACTCCATGTTTTCAAAATCATGAATGTCAAGTTACATACCTCAGTTTAATAAGGGTTGTTAAGAATGCTTTCTTAGTAATATGCCAAAACTTTCATTATGTAAAAATTTACCTTAAAAAATTGAAATTTTATTAGTGAATCCAAGTACACACAAAAACATTAAGTAGTGATAGTAGCCCATTTTTTTTAGTTCTTGTAAAACAAACCATGGCAAACTAAAAAGTGTACATACATGTTACATTTTCACCTAACTTTCCATGAATATAAAATACTTAAAGATGATTTTCTTAATAGAGTTTTGATTTTAATATTATAAAACAATTATTCTTTCCTTTCTTGGTATTTATCAAGTCATAGGAAGAATATATTTGCTAGAATTTGAGATACAGTTATAAATTAAGACAAATTACTTCCTCAATATAATTTTTTTAATGTTTCTTCAAGTTTTATAAATTACTGAATGATGGATTATGTGCTGAGAGCATAAGATTAAACTGATATCATATTAACATGTTATACTCCATTTTTCATTTGCTGAAGAAGTCAGGTCTATTGGTCCTTGAAAAATACATGAGACATTACTAGGAGACATTCATATTAGCCAAACATATCAATGAACTTTCTGAGCATCATATTGCATATGGAAAAATTAGTAACTTTTTTTAGATTGGTTTCCATTATTTGACAGATACACTAAACACAGTAATTCAATGTGTTTGTACTTTTGTCAGGTTTAAAATCCATATAAATATTCTCACTTTTCAAAGTTTAAGTAAAACAATGACATAATTCTGTGCATATGTAAAATACGAGCTATACATACTTTAGATTTGGAAACATCACATAGGTACCCTTCTGTCTTTTGACAAAAATACCATAAATCAGAACTTAAACAGAAAATAGTAGGAAGGCTCCTTCAGATATTTAAAATCTGTTCTTTCCATTTGTGTGTCTCTACATTTGACAAATTTGAAGGATAAAACATCAGAGTAGACTTTGTTCCTCATTATGGCTTCAATAAAAGAAAACCCAAGTCTATGTTTTGAAAGTACTCGCAGATATGGTTTGGGAGAAAAAAATACTGGAATGCTTAAAGACAGGCCTAGGAAATAACTCATGAAATCATATAGCTTTCCTTCCAGGGGAAAAATTAAAGTCTAAGATAGCAAATGAGGTATCCAATATTACCAGTTTTTTTAGGATTAGAGCTATGAGAAAAATCAAATCAAATTTCCTTGACTTATAAGATGACATTCAGTTCTAGAGATCATCAGGTACATTTGCCTGTTTAGAAAATAAAAAAAGAGGTTTCCATAAAGCAGCAAATGTTATATACTTAAATTTTTGTTAATTAAATTTATTGGGGTGACATTAATTAGCAAAATTACATAGATTCCAGGTGTGCATTTCTACAAAACATTATGTATGTGTTGCATTGTGTGTTCAGCACCCAGGGTCAGTTCTCTTTCTAGGACATCATATGTACTCAAATTTAGCTTTATTTTCTCCAAACATTATAACTTGGTTTGATACAAGAAAACTAAAACAAAATTATTTTTACATAGAGTTTGGCAGTCCATATTACTAAGTTATTAGATAATATATTTTCTTATTAATTGAACAGTTAATTACCATGTATTTTTAATAACCTATAGATGTGAAGCAATTTACTATGTCATAGATAGAATGCTGGATAGAGCAGACAATATTTGGGCACCTCTGAAAGTGGAGAGAGGCTATAAACATACATAGAAACATATACAGATTGAGGCCAGGGCAATATTTTATTTAAAGATGCTCAACATGAAGATATTATGTAATATAATTAATTCATTCCCTCAGAATAACTTATCTATTAAATTACTGGGGAATTTATAACCCTATTTCTTGTCATAATAAAAATGGTTTGCCCTGTGGTATTGAGGTGAGTGAACAGTTTAATAATTAATAGTTTGAATTCACAATAGGTGTCTAATCAAATGATGGTTAAAAATGCTCTATTAAAGCAAGCGATAACAGCATGCTTAAGGAAAACATACACCATAGTTTAGTTCAAGTTACATAATATGTATGATATTTTTTCCCTAATCTAATTTTAAACATCAGAGTAACATTTTATCTGTATTTCTGAAATTCAAGGTGATAATCATGTTTATGTCACCTTTGGAATTGATTTTTAATGTAAGATGCCATTTCAAGTTAGTCAACTTATTGATGTGATCCTCCCTAAACTGTTAGAATAAGGAATACTTTGTATTACCTTCTCCCATTTTAGGAATTAATAATTTTTACCTCTACTTTCCTAGTAAAATGTCATGTCTCCTTAAACCATGAAATACCATTCTAAAAATTCTCCAACATTTTAATGTTTGAAGAAAAACTAAAGTTTTATTCATGGACTAGAACTTTTATCATGCAAAGATATAAAATGTTTTGATAGCACCTGTCCTTCCTATTTTATAACTAAAATAAACTCTGCTTTTGCTATAAAGCCACCTAAAATGTTACCTAGAAAATAACTTTATTTCTAAATTCCACAACCATAAAAAAGGTAATGATTTTGCATTTAAAATTTATAGTATATAAAATAGGAATAATTAAAATATCAGGTGTCTCAGGATAAATTTTTGAAGGAAGATATTTTTAGGCATTCCCATTTGAGGAACTTGTAAGTAGTAATGTATGAGCAATGTAGCTTCACATAAAATTGAAAAGGTTAGATGCAGTGATTCTACAGATTTTCATAACTATATAATTCCTATACAGATTTTCATATATATGTGTTTACATATATATAGGTATGTATGTGTGACAAGAGATAAATATATCTTTAGATATGTAAAATCTAAATTTTATAAATATGTAGTAAAATATTCTTTGCCTAATTTAATTGTTGTTTCAGTTTATGTGTAACACATATCACAAAATGAGTTTTAAGACAGACAGCCTAAAATCTAATCCTTTATCCATCACTAATCCTCAGTCTCTACTTACATCTTATTATATAAGGCTATTGTAAATATTAAATAAGATACCAGTGTTTCTGACAGTGTGTGGTTATTAACTTCCAGTTTTTCTTCCCTTTATGTATTAACATTCATTTACTCAAGAAGTATTTGTCAGAATTCTAGTATGTAATTTGCACTCTAATAGAACTGATGCATAGAATGTTCATTTAGTTTTGAAAAAAAGAATAGAAATAAAGTTTCTTAAAATACAATTAAATTATTTTAGCTACTTATATTTGAACTGAAAATTCTACTTAGATGAGCCAGACATAATTTTACAAGTTAGTAAGCAAAATTCACAACAAAACTGAATATGAATATAGCCCCACCCAGTCGCAATTTGAGAGCAAGCCAAAGTTCATGTCAATAAAAATTTTAAATGTATTTTCTTAGTTTGGTTACCTTCAGAACCAGACTCAAAATGAAGGATTTAGTTCAAACAATTGATAGGAGGTACTAGGGTAGATGAGACACCACAGTGTAGGGAAGGAAAGGCAGAAATAATGGGAGGAGGGGAATACATAGAGGAATATGAAGAATAATCTCGAGAAAAAAGAGAATGGCACAAACACAAACCTCAGTATTATTAACCAAGTAATTAAGGAGCTGGTATATTTATGTTCATTCACTGGCTGGTCAGTGAGTAAAGCTTTGCCTCATGGAACATTAACTCAAAACACGTTCAGCAACCTGAGGATAGGTCAATGGAAAAGTTGTAGATTCTGGCTCTTGAAAGTCCAGCTGACATACACAGAAGTGTTTAGGTGTTACCACTGCACCATTGCTACATCCATTATAAATGTTATTTTTATAAAACACCCAAATATTTTCAAATATAAAAAATATTCTTTACATTATAGTTATTTCCTGTCTAGCAAAATTAATTTCAATGTAATATTGTGTTTTAAAAAGACAGATGAAAAGTGTAATTACTCAAATATTGTGAGAATATACATTTTATTAAATTAACACAATTGTTTTCTGTTATAAAACAAAGGTTTTCTCATTAGAAAACAAATATTTCTAATTCTTTCATAAGAACTAGAAAATAAAAATAAGCAAAAGCAGAAAATTGAAATGTCTGGATGTGATATTGTGAAGAGAGAACCACTGTTAACCTTTGAATACATCAATATATTTCTAACGCTTATCTATATTGCTAAATATATTATAAAAGGTTTTTACTCTTATAGTTCCTTAATACTGCTACTATATTAATAATAAATATTTAACTTACACAAAATGACATTTACCAGATAGAATAGTACAGTTGAAAATTTTCAATGTTTATTATCTACCAAATTTAAGTTTGTAGTTATTATCAGGTATCTATTATACACAAAAATCAGTGTTAAAGGTTGTGAAAAAAAGTTCATGCCAAATAGGCCAAGTAAAATTGAACTAAAATATTTTCAAAAAATGAACTATAAGGCAAGTGAGAATAAATTAAGTGCTCTAATCGAGATCTCAGATTATAATGTGTTAAGGAACCACAGATGTTATTTGAGTTGAGATTTTGACAGACAATAAGGGAAAATGCATTTCAGGTCCAGTGAGTATATTAGTCATGGGAGTGAATGGATTATAAGCAGTTAATAATAGACCTTGAGAGAGAGAGAGAGAGATCGAGTGCACATAGATGTGCATAGATGACCATGTGGTCTGATGTCTTAATTCAGGTTCACCTGATGTCTCTGGTTCTTTAATTGTCTGAGTTCTCCCAGATTAGACAAAAGTAGATTCATACTAAATTAATGCACACAAGTACATTGAAAAGAGTCTGAGCAGCTTATCTGCATAATCCAATAAAGGACAATGCTAATTCTTCATTTTGTTTATTTTCTGTAAGGTCAAGTGACATATACTAAACAACTCTATAACACTGTTTGAGTGAACATCTAATGTATTTTTTAAACTGGCCTAATTTTTATCAAATTTAACCCTACCGGAAATGTACATGACAATAACATATACATTATCTGGGTGGGAACCATGACCTTGACTCTATGTTAAGAGCTTCATATGAATCACATGATTTTTTTTCTCTACATAACTTGACTCTTAGATATTTCACTCAGGTTTCAGCTGTAACTTGTTCTACCAAATTTATATCATTATTTGTTTATTCATCAAAGGAATCAGACACTTAATATTAGTATTATGGTAGTGGCCAGACTGAGTATATAAATTAGCTTTTGATGCTTAACAAACACCCCAAAACTTCATGGCATATAGTAATAAATATTTATTATTCCTTTTAAAATTATTAATAGAATGATCCTTTTATTGTGGGCTAACCTAGTGAATGTCTGTGTTCTGCTGGTGGCCAGCTGAGACGGAATGGTCTATAATAAATTCATTTTACATATCTGTCACTTGGAAGCTATTTTATCTAGGGGATCCCAAATTAGGACAGTTTGTCTTTGCCCCAGGTAGGTTTCTTTTTTACCAATGGGCTAATCCATGCTTCTTCACTTGGTAACACTAAAGTTCCGAAAAGCAGTGAAAAGTCCCTATGCACAAAGACTTCCCACACCTCAGCTTATATAATAATTGCTAATGACCTGTTGGACAAAACAAGTCGTGCCAGACCAACATCAGTGTGAGAAGGTACAACTATAATGAAGAGCATGAATAGGAGAACAAAGTAGTATAAAATACCATAGCACATAATTCAAAAAAGCATCTACTTTCAAGAAGCTCACAGTTTAGTAGAGGAGAAAAAGCCATGAACATATTTTTAAAAGTTATGTGAGAGTAAAATTATTGTAACTTACCAAGATGGCCTTGTCATTCTCCTTAGCTTGACTAAACTTTAGACAGATTTCTTTCTAAGTCTGGGCTCCTGACCTCCATTTTCTTAGAGCATTAACTTTAGAAAACTTGCAATTGTAAATTTTTTCTCTGTTCTTTTCAGATATAAATCTTCTCTTAGTCTCTTGCCAATTTTATAACCCAAATATGTCTTTCTCAAGGATCTGGGTGCTGTCCCTCTAAAATATATTCATCAGAAAAGATAGTGCCCCTATTTTCTGGTTTCTGTGGAAGGGTAGGAGTCCAAATCTCATAAGCACCAATTAGCAAACACAGGTGGCCTCACGATATTAGCCAGTAATCCCCTTAACTTTCTCCAGTACTTTGTAATTTCTTGTTTACTTTTCAATTACAGTTGACATTCATTATTACATTAGTTTCAGATGTACAGCACAGTGTTTAGACATTTATATGATTTATAAAGTGACTCCCCCAGTAACTCCAGTACCCATCTGACACTATACATAGTTGTTACAATATTTTGACTATTCCCTTTGCTATACTTTACATCCCCATGACTATTTTTTAACTGCCAATTTTTACTTCTCAACGCCTTCACATTTTTCACAACTCACTCCAGTGCTGAAATAATCTCCCATCTTTCGTTTCAGTGAAGTTGAGTACAATCTCCCTCCTTGATTGCAATAGTCTTTCTTGCCTTCCTAACTTGTCCAGTGTAGGTTTTCTTCAACAGAAACAGGAAGAGAGCTTTAATCAGTCATGGACAGAGGAGTAGACTAGGACTCAGAAGAGATTTCTGGTATAGGTATTTTCTGAGTTTATTGTTCACACTTTAGACTACTATGAAAAAAATATGATATTTCCCTTGATAAAAATTATTATATAAAATCTGGGTTTTTAATTTTCCTGAAAGAGAAGCAATGATCTAAATTTTAAAGAAAATATTGCCCAATTCTATCCCAGTACCTTTGCTCAAACCTGTGAATTATTTTGCATTTTCAGAGTTATCTTGGTACCAGTACTGATATATCTTTCCCAGGGACATGCATTTATTTTCCTCACTATTTATTATAAAACAGGAAATGGATACTCTAACATTCTAATCATGCAACAGTGAATTCTGATTAAGAAGAGATTAGATCAATGATTCAATAATCCTAGCAAAGTAGACTTCTCAAAGTGAGACAACCTTCCTTGAAATAAAGAATGCAATCTTTAATATAAAGTTGAGTCCTTTTTCCTAATAAATATTAATTTTGAAGTTAGAAAAATATTCCATCCTCAAGTTTTTAAGAGGTTACTGTGATTTGAACTTTTGTGTTCCTCCCAAATTCACATGTTGAAATCTTAATGCCCAAGGTGATGGTATTAGGAGATGGGTACTTTGGGAGATGCTTAGGCTATGAGAATACAGCACTCATAAATAGGGTTAGGGCCCTTATAAAAGAGACTCTACAGAGCACCGTAGCCCCTCCCACCATGTAAAGACCTACTAAAAAGATACCATCTAGGAAGTAGGCCTCACCAAACACTGGATCTGTTGGCACTATTATCCTGGACTTCTCAGCCTCTAAAACAGTGGGGAAATAAATTTCTGTCTTTATAAGCCACCCAGCAATGGTATTTTGTCATCGCAACCTAGAGAAACTAAGACAGATGTGATTTTTTTAACATATTTTTTAAAGACAGATATAGGTGTTGTATTTTCATCTACCACCTTTTAATCATATGCTAAATTGTTTATATTCATTTCTCCTTGACATATTTATGTTTATTTCTTAGTTTTTTTCATAGTTCTGTATTTCTGAATTAAATCCTACTTTTTATGATCCATTGTGACAATATTTCTGGAGTTTATTTCCTATGTTTGTTTTTTATATTCATAAATGTAATTTTTATATTCATAAGAGTATGTCATTGGTTTGTAAAATTTTTATATTAATTTTTTTAATCTTTGAGTTTCAATGCTAAGCCAATATTATAAAGTACATGGAGAAATTTTCCTTTACTCACTGTGTTGGAAAATACTTTTCAATAATTAATAGTTCTTTTAGATTTTGAAAGTAACGAACATTCATCTAACTGTGAATACAGCGATTTTAGCTTTTATAAACATTTCCCTAATTTTCCTCATAATTATTGTCCAATTTGATTTGTTTTCTGTATATTTACTAAATCAGTTATGTTACTATATATTTTTGAGAAAACAGTACAGAATGACATAATGCATTATTTTTGTGTAAATCTCAGTTATTGCACACATCCTACAAATGTCACACATATTATAAAGGAGAGTAAATAAACCACCATCCACAATATTTAAAATTAAAGAGAATACTGAAATCACTAATACCTTCAACTCATATCCAAGGACACATACCAAGCAGATGGTTACTTTTACTACATTTCATACTTACCTCGCATAAATTTCTTCCTGCCATATCCAGAAATGACAGAGATGCAAAGATGTTTACTTCCACCCTGGGCGTCAGATAAAAGCTTTGATAGTTCTTGGCTCAGCCACAGGGACCAGGAAATGAACAAATTAAAAAAGTAGAACAGGGAGAATTAGCATTTAAGGGAGAAATTTAAAATGAAATGTAAAGATAAGAGTGTACCCAAGAATTTGAATAATGTGCCATTTGCACACTTATGAGTAAAGAAATAGAATTAGTTATAGATTTTTAAGGTATACAAATACTGCTACAAAAAAAAAAAAAACCATAGAAATTTATATTAAACATTCTCCATAGAATAGCCTTAAATTATTTTGTCTAATGTTATATATAGTTACTTTTAATCTCATGTTTCTGCCAAAATTAATTTTTTTGTACACTTCTCTACACTTTATTGTTTATCTTTGTTCATCTGTTCTTACTGAGAAGATGCCCATGTCTTCCTATGATTTTTGCATATCCAAATCCTATCTGCTTCAAGGTGTCTTAAATTATCTTTTCTTCATAGAACCTTTCTTGACTCAGGGATAGAATGGAATCCTCTCTTCTGTGACTTCCTAAAGCATTTTACCTGTGTTTCAGTTTTGAGTTTATAGTTTTGTGTCGTATTATGCATGAACCTAGATAACAGCTGGTTTTATGTATTTCCTCCTACATGTCTTTGTTTCCAAAAGCATTTAATCTGGTGCTTTACATAGATTATTTAGGGTGAAATGGCTACTGACAGAATGGACATATAAAACAGTTATTCAATTTAATCTGCTGTATAATGCCATATGTTTAATAGTTGTATTCATTAAACATAATTTTCTCGTTATGGTCAAAATGTATAAGGACAGAAATTTCCATTCTTAAATTGTAAATACTATTTCCTAATCTTGATGGTTGGCTTCTCAAAAGAAGAATAAACATCTTTCACACCATATAGTATAGCACGGATTTCTTGAATTACTATGATTATCACAGAAAAGTATTGTTCTTATTTATTTAAAAATATTTTTCAAATATTAAATATTGAATAAAAAGTATTTGGACTACATTATCTCAAAATAAGTTCAATAAACAAAAATATTTAATTCACATTAAATTTTTTATGTTTTTTAAAACATATATAGTATAAAATAAATATAATATGAAAGTTACATATAGAAGGAAAGAATTTTATTCATATTAAACCTATGTGTTTAGGCTCAAATACAGAGTACACTGAGATCCAGCAACATTTGGAAGGAAAAAGACACCATGGTGATAGGACTTAGGTTATAGAAAAGCTGAAACTTAGGTGTGTAATTTCAAGGAGGGTTTATCCAGTAGTAGAACAAACATCAATGTTCAAACTCAACTTCCATGTTCAATATGTTATTCAAAAATAAATTTCCAGAAAGTGACTGGTGTTCACTTCAGACAGATTGCCAGATATTGTTTGTACAATGCTTATCCACATAAACAGAACCAAAGTTAATGAAAGGAGGATTGTAAAGATGCAGTCAGTGTATCAGCACTATAATAAAATGAGCTCTGATTTACAAGGGCTCAGCTATGACTCAGATCTGAAACTCAATTAGATTACTGCGATAGAATCCCAGTTGTATTAAACAGTCAAACACAACTGGCTTTAGAAAATGATGCAATTTAGAAGACAAGGAAGTATCTTGTCCCTTCTCAAGAAAATCAATTCTCTAAAAACATAACTGGATGAAACATAAAACCCATTCCATCTGGGTACTCTCAGTGTATGATTAGTCTACACACACACACACACGTACACACAGAGAGCTGTTAAAACTAATAAAAACACACAGTAAAGTTGTAGGATTAAAAAAAATCAACATACAAAAAATGATTTCTATATGTTATTTTTATACATTAACAATGTATTATCTGAAAAGAAAATTAAGAAAGCAGGCCCATTTACAATAGCATTAAAAGAATAAAGAGACAGAGGCCTTGTGCTTGAGAAGGTAACAATAAATTTGAGAGGTTAGGGCAAACACAGTAATGAAAGGTCACATGTAATCAATGTCAAGCAAGTATTAGAGGAAATAAAACTTAATTCTCTGTATTTTGTGAACAACAACAAAAAAAGAATAAAGTACTTAGGAAAAATTTAATCAAGGTGAAAATCTTACAGGCTGAAAACAACAAGTAACTGATAAAAGTAAAGACAACACAAATAGATGGAAAAATATTTCATGTTCATGGATTCAAAGACTTAATTTTGTTAAAATGTCAATATTATTCAAATTAATCTATAGAGTTCATGCAATCCCTATCAAACTTCCAATGGTATTTTTGTTAAAAAGATAGTAAAAACAATGCTAAAATTCATGTGAAATTAGAAAAGACCCCAAAAGCAATCTTGCAAAAGAACAAAGAATAAGGAGATATCACATTTCCTGATTTCTAAATATATCACAAAGCATTTGTAATTAAAATAGTATGTTATAGGAATAAAAGCAGTTATACAGACCAATGGGACATGAAAGAGAATCTAGAAATAAACTCCCACACAGTCAACTAATCTTTGACAGGGGGATGAAAAAACCATCATGAATGAAGGACCGTCTCTTCAACAAATGGCATTGGAAAACTAGTTTATCCACTTGCAAAAGGATGAAATTAAACCCTTATCTTACGCCATACACAGAAGCTAACTTGAAATGGATTTAAGTGCAAAACCTGGAACAGTAAAACTCTTAGGAAAAAAATATAAGAGAAAAGCTCAATGACATTGGACTTGGCAATGGTTTCTTGGATATGAAAACAAAAGCAAAAACAACAAAGCAGGGAGTTCCCTGGTGGTATAGTGGCTTAAGGCTTCGGCGCTGGTACTGTCAGTGCTGCGGCCTGGGTTCGATTCCCAGCCAGGGAGCTACCCACATTTAAAAAAAAAAAAAAAAGGCAAAATTAGACCAGTGAGATTACATTAAACTAAAATAAACAAACAAAAAAAACACTTCTGCACAGCAGAAGTAATAATCAACAGAGTAAAAAGAAACATACATATTGAGAATATATTTGCAACCCAATTAAAAATGAGCAACAAACTTAAATAGATATTCCTCGGAAAAAAAAAAACCCAAAGACATAAAAATGGCAAAGAGGTGTATGAAAAGTTTCTCAACATCACAAATCACCAGGGAAATGTACATGATAAACACAATGAAATATTAGCTCACATCTGTTAAAATAGCTATTATAAAAAATTAAAAATAATAATTGTTGCAAGTAAGTAGAAAAATTAAAACATTTGTACATTGTTGTTAAGACTGTAAAATGGTGCAAGCACTATGGGAAAGAGTATAGAAGTATTATGCCCTTTTATAAGATGGACATGGTATGCACACAATGCTATTAGCTAGATTTGTGCCTGGGCTCCTTATTGATAACCTATACCATACTTGATTTTTCCAGGCTATTCTAAATATCTGGATTTTTGATTCATGCACATTATAATCTTGGGGTAGTTTCTTAAAACATTTACAACTTTTGATATTAAAGACATTTATAATTTTAGTCAATTTGCAAAATTAATAACCCAAATGGAATTAGACTGACCAAAACTTTAATGTATCATATCCAAATTCAGCTAAGGAATCTACATCTTCCAATCTCTAGTATCATTCTATGGAAAATTTATTTATTCTTTTAGTCTTCCTTTTTTAATGCAGTAAAAAATGCTATTTTGTTATTTTTTTTTTAATTTATTTTTGGGGTAGTTCCCTGACTGGGAATTGAACCCAGGCCACAGCATACAGCACGCCAAAGCCCAGCCACTATACCACCTATTGATACATTATAAAACATTGACTAATATGTACTATTTTATCATAATACTATACATTATATTATATAACAATATCCTTCACCAGTCCTTCTTATTTATAGATTGTTTTTACATATACCATTTCATTTGCTACTCATAACTTCATTAGCACAACAAAGAAGTCATCACCACTACATCTCCATTGCATCTAGTCAATAATTGACTTATATGGCTTTTCAATTTTAATTTTTTTCATGCTAAAACATCAAGCAGAAGCTGAGATAAAGTGTTGACTGGATAATGAGAAAAATAAAATTCTTGAGAAAAATTGGGAATGAGATTCAAGGCAGAGGTGTCCTAAGAGTTTTTTCAATCCCATCCTATCAATCCAGTCACTCTTATGGGAAGGAAGAGCAGTGACTCACATCTACTCTCAGTGTCGTACAGGACAGCATTTTAACAATGAGGAAGCTAAAGCTTAACAATATTAAATAATTTGCCCAAGATTTCACAACAATTAGAGAGATGATGAAAGACTGAAAACTATACCTTCTTAAGGCTTTCCTGTGGACAACTAAATCAGATAAGATATGTGGGCAATTGTTACTAAGTACATTATGGTAATGTATAGGGAAATCAGAGGAAATGGGAGAATCTTAAAGGGATTAACAGATAAAAATCTCATGAAGAAACAAACACTAAATTTAATTTTCAACATGATGCATACTTTTAGAACACTGAGAAAGTAGTGTTACAGATTCACTCCCTCCTTTACTTGCAGCAGGATGTGGTAGGAAGTAATCTGATCCTAGATTAAGAAAAAAGTTTTAATTTAAGGTATTACATGAATTAGCAAATTATTCATTGTTCGAGTATTATTTTCTTTTTCTCTTCTGTGAATAATATTACCCACTTAAAGGTGGTTGGGAAGTTATCATAACTCACTACACAACAGTGCCTCTTTCAGTGTTGATTTCACAGAAAGAGCACAAAAATATATTTGGTGGTGACTGTGATGATGAAGATGGTGATAAAAATGATAAAGATAAAAAATGATGACAATAATCAATACAATATAGATAGCAAAATTCCAAACAGGATAAAAAATCTCTCTAAGTTTAACTGATTAGGTGATTTTTAGAATTAAACTTTAACAACTTCAAATTTTACTCATTATTTATTTATTTTTTGTATGTGGGTACTTCCCTGACTGGGAATCGAACCCAGGCTGCAGCACTGACAGTGCCAGCGCCGAAGCCTTACACTACCAGGGAACTCCTTATTATACATTTACATTATTACGTTATTACTGTCCTCTTTGTTTCTGGTTCACTTTTATTGATTTTCTTTAGAAAATAACGTCTTTAGCTGGATTAAATGACCATGGTTAATAAACCTGGTAACAATAGGCATTCAATAAATCTAATGGAATTATGTCTAAATAGATAGCATATGTAGATTGCTGTGTGGGTCAGTGAAACAGGCTTTGTAATGAGAACAATTACATCCTTGGATATGGTAGATATAAAACTGTGATCATTTTCTTTTCAATTAGTAAAATCATGTAACAAAATTTAGGAATAAAAATTTATGTTATTATACACAAGATTATCAGATAACACATACCTGTTTATTAAAGTACTCTATTATTGTCATTTGCCTACTGGCACACCATACATAGAATTTTAGCATGAAATATCTTATATATTTATAGGATATAGGATCTAATTTATCAGATATATTCTACTCCTCTAGGATAGAAGTATCTACTTTTAAATTTACCATATATACTTTTCCATCCCTCCTCTTCTAAATATCAGGAGATAGTAACATACATCCTGAAAAATATTTCTGTAGTAGGTACTTAGGAATGGGGTTTATGGCTTCAACCATATAGGTAAAAAATGCTGGTGCCCTGATATTTCTGAAGACATAATTAACAAGCACAAATTTCTATTATGTAGATTCTGCTTTGCTAATAGTTCTCTAAAAATCCATAGTGCTTAATATCACTATCCATAATCATCAGGAGAGCTACTAACGTAAATTGCTGAAACTCCCATGTTTAGTAAAACTTACCTAAATGTTTACACATGACATCACGTGTACCTCAAAAGCTCATATGGTTATTTTCATAGAAAACAATCTCTCATTATGAATCTGAAATTATCTAAAAATAGACAAAAAGCCATTCTAGTTAAGAATGATATGCTCCCATCTATTTTCCCAGGGAATCAATTGGGCATCAAGAAATATTCATTGAAATAGAAGAAATGTGTTCATATTTTAAGACCAAATGGAATAAAGATTTGAGGTCATTGTCCAGATGATTCCCGAAAAAGTCTTGTTACTGATAAAGGCTATGGTTTTAGCAATTAAGTAATTCTAAATAAACAAGTCATTACTTCACAAGGCAATTATTTCAAAGTTTCTTCACTTCATTTTCTTTTTTTAAAATTCAGACTGGAAAGCTAAATATATTCAGAGAAAAAAAGTGATTTACACATTATTAAAATAGGAAATTATTAGAATGTAATGAAAATAATTATAAAAGTTAAGGTAAATTAATGAAGTTACGATGAGAATAATGTACTTTGCTCATTTAAAATGGTCAGCAATTTACACTATGAATGAGATATAGAATTATTTCTCATTTAAAGTTCTTTCTAAGAAAAATATGAATATCAATAGATATATAAGAAGGTTATTTTATATGAATGCTGAAGTGTTAATAGGCTGAATGTTTATGTCCACCCAAAATTCATATAAAGTCCTAATTCCCAGTGTGGCTGTATTTGGTGCAAGGAAGTAATCAAATTTAAATGAACCCATAGGATTGGGGTCCTGATGCAGTAGGATTAGTGTCCTTATAACAAAACCCCAGTGTGCTTGCTCGCTCTCTTCCCCTATCTCTCTCTCTCTCTCTCTCTCTCTCTCTCTCTCTCTCTCTCTCTCTCACACACACACACACACACACACACATCCCTCTCTGTGCACTAGCAAAGTTTATGCAAGAACATAGCCAGAAAGTGGGCATCTAAAAGCCAGCAAGAGAGCTTTCACTCGAAACTTGAACTGGCCAAGAACTTAATCACAGACTTCTAGTTCCAGAACTGTGACAAAATTATTTATGTTGTATAAGCCACTTCGTCTGGTATTTGATATGGTACCTCAAGCAGAATAATACAAGGATTTCATAAGTTCTCTAAATATTTAAAGTCAAATACAATGTTTCAATATAAAATATTAGGGAAGTAACACATTTTAAAATTACTAAAATATATGTTTTCTAAGTTTACAAAAACACAGTAATTCATGGAACATAAAAAATGGATGAAGTTGTAGTTAAAATGACAGAAGACATCAATTAAAACTATAAATTAAGACTTATTGGGTAAAAATAAATTTTAGAGTCCTTACAGTTTGATTATCTAGTAAGAGTCATAGAAAAAAGTTGTAGAAAATAACTTTATTTTAAATAGGAAATTCTAAAAATATGAAGAAAAGACAACTAACTTATTGTCACTCTACCTTTTGCTCTATGGATAAATGTAGACATTGCTTAGTCACCTGTACTTGGGTTTGGTTAGATTATTGATTTCTAGTAAAAAAACGTGGGTACAAAGATGAACTCCACTTCCAACTTGGCCCAGAGACATTCCCAAACACATTTCTCAAATTTTCTCTATTCTCTCTAAATTAATATGAACTATCCTTCCTAGTGTCATATTTGGAGATCTTTGTTGAAGATTTTAGAACCTCAAGATATCAGAAATCTTGTATCACTACTTGGAGAAGAACCGTCTAACCAAGAACACCCACATGGGACTCTTGTATGCACAGTACATAAACTTTATTGTAATCTATTGAGATTACGAGTTTAGCATGTAGATAAAATGGTGTTTGTTTATACATACCCTGGATAAAGAAAACACCTGAGGTATTTTCTCACTGAACTATGCAGTGTTAGAGAAGAAGACAAACAGCTGTTGACATTGTTTTATAGTTACTTATTTTTAATCAATTTGGATATCTATAAAGCAGTATTCATAAATTTGACCACTATAGGACATTCATCTGTATTTTTATGAAAAGGAAACAAGGAAAAGTTTTATTTAAATTATATCTTACCACTGATTTGATAACATTTCTAAGAACCTTTGACAACTTTTCTTTTACTGTAAGTAAAATTAAAACTATAATTACAGGTCACAGTTTTCTTAGTTAAACCAAGTATAAAAAACAGTAACTAAAGCTACGCAGCTTCTAATGTTTCCCTGTGTTTTATGTATACTGATTTTATTCAGTGAGACTCCACTAAAAGCCAGACTTTGTCTACATGTCTTTCATTCACACTTTCAGTTTGTTTGTTTCTTAAAATATATAAACCATTATTTTCCTGGTTATTAAAATGCCAGCTGGTACTGTCAGTTACCATTGTTTTTCAGCTGTCTGCCCAAATATCCTATTGCTTCAGGTTGGCAGAAAAAGTGTCCTTGACTCATTTTATTTGACCTGCTTATTTAATTTCCACAATAATTTATCAAAGGTATTTAGGGTACTTGTGTGAAAAATGTTCCACTTTTGCATGGTACAAGAGTTACATGGATTTGACTTCTAAAATTATTTTAATTACATATTAGTCCTATAGCCCCCAAAGTCTGCAGTTACTTGCTCCACCAATAAATTAATTTCTAGCACAAAACTAAATATATATTTACTTATTTAATTTTATAAGGTATATATACATGTACATAAACATAATGTACATTGTATAACATGCTTAAAAATTAAATGAAGACAACAAATAATAAATATATTTTCAGAATACTTTTATTTATAATTCAAGATTCCTATCATTGATCACACTAGCAAATATTTGTAGTTGGAATAATAATTATACTGAAAATGATAATTTTTTGCAATTAGTTTAAATACATGGTTTTAATAGATACTACGGTTGAAAAGGACATGTGGGCCATATGAAAGAAATGCCCTGTTAATTATATCATAATAGACATTTACAATCACTCTACTAATAATGGAAAAATTATGTTATAACTTAAATGACAAAACTTTAACCATTTACCAATCAATCATTTGTTTTTCAAAAGGAATCAGAAGATATGCACATTTATGTTTTTAACAAATGTTTCAAATGCACACATAAAAACAAATTGGGATATTTAGAAGAAAAGAGGTAGAAACTTCTGTGTCCAATCATATTCTTTATATATGGACATATATGTTTCTCTACAAAATCATGTAACAACAAAGCAATAGTCAAGTACCTCTTTTTAACAGCTTTCTCTTTAGCTAGTTTCCTTTGAACATTATTCCTTTTACATTCATTATTAAAATGTATACTTCACCTCGAAGAGAAACATGGAGGATAATTTTTTTGAAGTATATAAGTGAGACCTCAACAAGAATTTCTGAAAGAATAACTGGAATCTATGAAATGATTTCTCTATTATGCCCAGTTATGTTTTATGCATTCATTCATAATTAAATAATATTTTTCACAGACTACTTGATTCAATGTATTCTATGTCTTTTACAAAACACATCGTATACTCAGATAGTAGTAATTCCTGTTAAAGAAACATTTTTGAAATATCCTTTTTAGATGGCCCAGAGTAATATTTGAATTAAGTCAGGCATATTTTTTCTAAAATGGAATGTAATCATAAAATATTATCAAAGTATTAATTTGAAAATATTTCAAAATGTCTCTATGGGGAATGAACACGTGTGTATGAAATTATAAATACTGCAGATTTCTTTCAATATTTTCTTCCAGAGTTTACTGCAATTGTAGACAGCACTACCTAATAACTTTTTAAGATAAATTATAGTGATCTTAAATATATTCTTACCTTATCATGTTTTCTTTAAATTCTCTATTTTTTCCATGTTTCATGCAACCTGAAATAAAAATAAATTCATTGGATTACTTTTTAAATCTGTGATTGAAAGAAGTAATTTTTCTGATGCAACTCTTGTTCCCAATGTAGAGATCTATCCAAATCTGAAACGTAAGTATTTTCATTCACTTAATGTTTTTGTAGATACATCTGACATAAGATACATTGTATCCAGAATGTCTTCTCTTCATTGTGTTTTCCCTATGTTACTCATGTATTATTAATATATCTGTCTGCCTGTGACCTGTGCTACTCCTGTGGAGAAAGGGTTTTCCATGCCTCTCTACCATTCTGTCAGAGAGAGAAGTATCATCTGTTCAGAAATCACTGAATTTAGACTGTTATCTCTCATGTTAGCAAATGTCACTCCCTATCCCATTAGCTATAAAAATCAAAGCTTCCCATTCAGTCTTAATTTAGTGTGAGTAGATTTAGAGTACATAGTCATAAACTAAATACCACTGAGGAATACAAGAAAAATGAAATATTATCTAAATATGACATTAAACAAGTTATTATTTAGTGAAGTTAAGTAACTAATAATTACAAAACTACAAAACAAAATACAGTGGGCAGTGAAAATATGCTTATGTAACATATATGCATGCATTTCCCTCTATCCTTACTTAGAAAAAAAAATTTATGAAATTGATTTGTCAGAAATCTGTTGGGGTTTGGTGTACTTAAAACACAACAGTTGATATTTAATTTGTCAAGGTCAGACACTTAGAATTTGAAGGAGTCTGGATCAAAACCTATACTTTAAAAAAATACACACACATACACACACACACACACACACACACACACACACACACACACACGGACTGTATTTTCCATTATAGGCTTGGAAAAATATTGAAACCCAAGCTCAAATGTACAATTACTGGCATTATTTTATTATTTGAAGTTAGAAAATGAGATAAATCTATGGCCAATGATTTTAATAGATTTGTTTATATTCTTTTATGTGGCAGCCTGATTATAATGGATGCAAATTATTAATAAGCATTCTACAAAATAGCCATTGGACAGGAGGGTGAGGAAGAGATGAATGCTTTGAGTACACTAATTAGTAAACTCAAGTGTAGGAGTACCTGGATGAGATACTGTGGCAAGACAGAGACCACAATCAATGTAGTATATAGATAAATAATTATGACTATAAAACTGTAATACAAGTGAGTATGTTGGGAGATTAGTGTGGCTGCAATCTGATTCAAGTAAATTTTTTGGCTATTACAAAATTTACTTCTAAAGGTATAAATCAATTAACAAAATGAAGATTAAAATTTGACTCATATAAAATGTAAACCATTTATGACAAATGATTTATTGTGATTCACTTGTATTAGTTTAATCAGATATTTTCCTAATTAAAAAATATTTAAATATCACCAATAAAACATAGTAATGCTAAAATCTTACATTAAAGCCTAGATTTAGAAAAGCAGTTACTTTTTAAAATTTGTAGTGAACAGCTAGTAGGCAAATGTGTTGTTTTTATCATTTTAATATAAATTTGTATTTAAACATATTTGTGTATATATATATGTATGACTGTATATAATTAGGTTGAAATTGTTTATAAAGTATTATTTTCATTTACATAAATGGTATTTCCATATTATTCTAATTCCAATACATTTCAATTTAAATTAGTTATTATAGGAAAATATAAGCCGAAGATAAAGGACCAGACTACAAAGATAATCAATATATATTTTATTAATAAGTAATACATTTACAAAGCAATTAAGGGTAATTTGCATTGATAATAAATGTTTGAAACTATAGTTTTGGTGGTATTTTGGGCAGGTATTTATCAGCAGCTAAAAAACCAACTATGTGCTATAATAAAAACTGGAATGAAAAATAGAGTTCAAAGTTAAGTAATACTTAAGTGGGTCACCAAAATAATACCATTTCATAAAGGATGCATATGCATTGATAGAGACTGCAAAATCCCATAAGCTTAAACAAGTTACTTACAAAACAAAATCATATTAAATATATGAATGTTTATCTCTTAGAAGTTTGTTCAGCTATAAAATGAGCAGCAGATTTCAATTTCCTCTCCTGTCATTCCATGAAAAATGAGTTTTATTATGGAAAGTGTTGTAAACTTTAGCTTATCATTTAAAAATGCATGTTTTTTGGCATCCTCAAAATGTAAAGTTTCCATACTTCAAAATACTCATTTTAAAAATGATAATACATTAGTGTAACCAGACCCATTCATGAATTCGACAAACATTTACTGAATCTAAAATTTCCAGCTCTGTGGTAATTTCTGATAGTAATATTATATTAATTTCAAAGAATATTTCAAACTTTATGTCTATATGTCCAGTGAACATAAATTCTTTTGTTGTTATACTTATTGGGGTGACATTGGTTAGAGAGAATTACATAGGTTCCAGGTTGTACAGTTCTATAGTGTATCATCTATGTGTTGCATTATACGTTCATCACTCAATGTGAGTCCTCTTTCTAAAACTGTTTATTAGCTTACATAATAAGGGCCCCTTTTGTAATGAAAAAATATTTCATACTAATAATGTTAGAAATATTTACATATCCATATTAATTTTTGTATTAATACTTATAGCTATAGATGGCTAGAGAATCACTTGCATTTTAGCATTTTGTAATAAAAATTAAAATATTCAGAATATTTTTTATTTTAAAAAAGAAGTGTTTTATGCTGTATAAAGTAAATTTATATTAATATAATAATAAATTTAATTATTGTTTTATTTTGAATGTTTAATAAAATAATAACTTATAAACAATTGATTATTTCTTTCATAGTTTACTAAGTTATGTATATTTACATAACTTTTATTTTTCATGTTTTTATAATAAGGTTATACACGTATTGTATTATATTTAGTATATTTGTAGATAACTTTTTATACACAGATAATATTAACCTTAAGTTTTTCATTAATATTTAAAATACCCTTGTGATTTGGTTAGTAAGAGACAATTATCCCAACTTTTCAATCAGAAAAAACAACTTGGTCAAGGGGTCACTGTGATACTAAGAGTCAATTACATCAAATAACGAGTAGATGGTGGAATAAAAATTAAAGCTCATAGACCTCTAATTTCCAGTAGATATTTATTTTCCTGAAAGTACCCTGCTATGCTAAATACATGTGTACATACTATTGTATAAAAACAAACAAAATACATTCTCTAAATTCTCTGAAAAGTCAATAAACTAGATTTATCTTTTTAAAGATGTGTAATAATTTTATAGTTTTTTTGTTCTATCAAAAATTAAATATCTTTGATTGTTTCCATGTTTTGGCCACTGTGAACAGCGCTGCGATGAACATTGGGGTACATAAGTCTTTGCGGACAAAGGTTTTCAAGTCTTTTGGGTAGATCCCCAGAAGGGGGATTGCTGGGTCAAATGGTAGCTCCATTCCCAATTTTCTGAGGAACCTCCACACTGTCTTGATGACTGGATAAAGAAGCTGTAGTACGTATACACAATGGAATATTACTCAGCTGTAAGAAAAGATGAAATATTGCCATTTGCGACAAAATGGATGGACCTGGAGATCATCATGCTTAGTGAAATAAGCCAGACAGAAAAAACAAAGAACTTCACTCATATGCGGAATATAAAACTGAAAGCAAAGAAAAAAGAAATGAACAAACAAATAACCCATGGACACAATCAATAGTTTAATGTTTATTTGGGGACGAGTGGGTTAGGGAGGGGAGAAATGGGAGAGGGTGGGAGAGGAG
>PVJL010012634.1:0-36219 GCA_004026885.1 Lyroderma lyra | reverse complement strand
CCTGTCTGAAAGACCAAGCGGCACTTGGAGTACGTGCACGTTCAGGCTGTTTATTTCACGCCGGCAGGCTCAGAGGAGTTACCTCCAAAGCCTGAGCCCCCAGCACAAGCAGAGCGGGGAAATTTATAGCACAGCACTTTATTGATGGTGTCAGCATGGCGCACAGGGGAGCGGGTGTTCAAGAAGGAAAGGGGAAGAAGAAATAGGGAATGAAGAGAAGGGTAAGAAGAACCAAGGGCGATCGGCGAAGTAGCAGGGGCGACAATCCCCTTACAGTACTATCTCTGTCCTTTGTTCCAGCAGCCACACCACTGGCTCCCTAGGAACAACCCTTTTCTGTATAACCAGAGAAACTTGTTGTTAAAGATGACAGTCAGAAGGGAAACCATGTTCAAATCCTATTTGGGAGGGGCCGATACCGCAGTGAATCCTACTTCAGGCATTGAAACTTCATTTCTTCATTTGTTTACTGTTGTACTGGCTCAGATTCTGGTATTTGCAGGGTTGGTTGGCAAGAATTTTATTTGGATATTTTTATTCTAACCTATTCTTAAAGAGTTTAAGCTAAGTTTTACTATATTTAAAATGCAAGTACAGGCAAAGCTTATTTAGGGCTAACGTCAGGACAGGGCTTAACACTTTGGAGGGTTATGAGGAGGGGCACTGCCTAGAAAGGAATGCAAGAAATGCTGGTCAAATTCTGTTTCTGGATCAGGGTGCTGGTTGAATAGGTGGAGTGAGTTGGTTTAGTTTGTAAAAATTCATTGAATTGTTTACTTATATCCGCGTGCACGCGTGCGCGCGTGTGTGTGTATGTGTGTGTGTATAAGTGTGAGTGAAACTCACTTTTTACAAATCTAGTTTTTATGTCATTTTAAAAACCAGCATTTCTTCTAACTTCTTTTGGGGCAGAAGGGTGAGAGGCAGGTAGGAAGATAGATCAATCTCAACGGTCACAGTCCTGTGAATGTGTAATTTCTTATTTTTTAATAGAGAAAGGAATGCATAATTCTCTCTGTCTCAGTTCCTATCTCCCTTTCTGCCTCTGTGGGTGCATGTGTCTCTTTTCTCTCCTGACCTCAGGGATCCCACCAGGTGGGGTTGCTCAAAGGTCATCCAGGAATTCTTCCTGACCATCTTTATTATTATTAGTGCCAGGGACCAGAGACCCACAGGCCCTGAGTTCTGAGTGCACAGACACCTTAGAATGATGTCCATGCAACCTGGAAGGCTTCCATTTAGTGAAGAAGAGTCAAGAGACCTGAGTTTGTCCCAGCCCTGGCACTAGCTTGCTGTGTAACCTTGAGCCAAATTCCTTTACTTACTTGGCCCACTTCCTCATTGCTAAAAAAAGGAAGGTGTTAGACTAGATGATTTCTAGGGCCCTTTCCTAGCTCTAATCTTATTTAATGCTATGTGTAACAGTAAGGGAAATACATAACTTTGGATTAATCCCAAAGAGACATGCTGAATATGTTGCTTTCTGAATTGCAGAGGGTGAGCTGGTGCTATCTGCGTTCTTAGTATTAGTGTTCCTGTGGCTACACAGCTTGCGAAGGCTCTTCGAGTGCTTCCATGTCAGTGTCTTCTCCAATGCCGTGATTCATGTTGTGCAGTACTGTTTTGGACTTGTCTACTATATCCTTGTTGGCATTACTGTGCTGAACCAAGTGCCAATGGATGGCAGAAATGGTGAGTGGGCCACCAAGCATTATGGAAGTTTGAAGGTAGGAGACCTGTCCAATCCATTTTGCATTTGAGGTGTTTGGACTCTGATAGGATCTTTAAAAAGTCAACATGCCCCAAGCTGTGTACATTAACCATAACTGCTACAACCTGAAAGATACCAGCATAAGCAGTAATGCCTTCAATAAACATAATAAAGTGAAATGTATTCAGGAGGCCCAGTTTAAGGATGAAGAAATGGAATGTGAGGTTTTCCTCCACGGGAGTGAAGTCAGTGAACTCGTGCGGAATAAATCTGAAGAAAAGAGGGAGTGTTTTCAAGAGTTGAACAGGAAGCAGGGAACACCCCAGAACAGTAGAAAGGGTCAGCAAAGAAATTTGCTTCACCAAAGCCTCAGTCATCCTGGGGTGTTTGTGTAGAAGAGTGAGGGGATGAAGCTGGGGATGGGGAAGTTGTGTTGTGGGATGTAATCATTGGAAGAGCTAGTGGCCTGAACTATGGTGAATAGTTGTGATTTGAAGAGGGAGTAGTGCACAATTTTGTTGCCGATACGACAAAGCTTTTCAAGTGTAGCAGCCTGAGGGTAGAGGACAAGAGGACTCTGCTAAATCAGAATTGTGTCTTAACGTTTCTGAGTGCAAACTAACCAGGAAGAGGGAACCAAAATCATAAACTTTGTTTATGAGCAGGAAATGAAGTCCGTTTTCTTTGGGGTGAGTGATGAGACTGAATATCTAACTTACATGACTACCATTTAGGTAAAAATGCATGCTTATTATAAAGAATCAAATCATTTTGGGTGATTGAAATGAGTTTTTAGTGCTAAGGTTAGCCTCACCTAGCAGTGCTTCTGTCTATCTGCCCAGACACTGTAGGGTAGATCTTTCATGACTGTTTTCTTTAAGTCAAAGGCTCCATGTTTCCTGAAGTTGTCTTATCCATCCTCAAACTGAGACCAAGATCTAGATATTTCCAATCCTCAGGTAGTGAGCTTTCTCCTCACATTTGATTTCAGTATCAGCATGCCCCTTAAACGCCCTCTCTATGCCTTGAAGAATGATTTTCAAGTACATCTTATTAATGATCTTTCTCAATTCGTGAATTATTTATTGGCTCTAGCCACTTAGCTAGCATCTCTTCATCTAATTCCTCTAAACTTAAGTCAGTTTTTCTTACCTGAGCTTTCTTCTGTGGCATTCACGTGCAGCCTAGTACTATGGTTTAGTGGTCATTCCTGGTGAATAGTATAGGTTTTCCACCCAAGGGAACTTTCCTAAACACTTTGATAATCCACGAACTTTCAGTCTGTTTGTTAGTTTTTGTTGGCAAAACATACCTCTTCTGGAGTTTTCTCTGCTGACTGAACCCAATCTTATGCCCTCACTCCTGTATAATTAGTGAAGGAAAGCCAGCCAAGGCTCCCACAAAAATAGCTTTCTAGACACTCCTTTCTGAAGCTGTCTTTTGTTTCACCTATTTGTTCTTCAAGAGGTCATCTGCGGTCATTTGGGACAATATGGGGAGAACTGGTTTCAGGAATTCATTGAGAGGATACACTGAGGCATTGGGCAGCTGCAGGGTCTGATAGAAATAGGTTTGGGAGTCAGATGGGCCTAAGTCTGAATTCCGCCCCACTAAATCTCTCTGAGCTTCCAAACCTTCATCCATTATTAGGGACATATACTGATTTCATAGGGTTCTTGTAAAAGTGAAAAAAAAGAATATCTGTAATCTACCCAGATCTTCACATCTCCTTGTCCTCAAAGTCTAGAGTGAGTCACTCTTCATTACACTGCTCTATTTTCTTTTCAGGTGGAGTACTATCTCTACCCATAATTTTCTGGGTTATTGATTTGTGTCCTCATTTCTGTCTGTTTCTTGCCATTAGAATGTGAGTTCTGGGATCTTGCTTGATGTATTCATTGCTTTATGCCTCATGCCTACAGCAGTGCAGGCCCAGTAAATACCCATTAAGTAACTAATGAATAAATGAATAATTAAATACTACAGAGATTAGACTTTCAGTAAATATGAGCCTTCCACCTGCCTCCCTTTTCCTGCATCATAATATCAACTTACCCTTACAGATCTTTTTTCTCTCATAGGTAATTTTTCTGCATTTAGAGTAGGTGACTCCATAGCGATGTGAACTCCCAGACACGTTTTAACCTTTAATCTTATAGTGACTTCTTAATTAAAGCCTCTTTTATTTAAAACTGTATTGCTCATATTTTATTTATTTTACTTATAAAAAGATACCTTTTAATTAAATGGCTAAACCTAGTAAATATTAAAAGGCTACAGTAGATTGTTTACATAGAGTAAATATTTTTTAAAGAAATAAACACAAGTAGTAGACTTTGCTGGATTCTCATTAGTCATTAGGTCGTATCAACTGAGTCCTACTTCCAGGTACCCATGTGGAGTAGCACCATCCTTGATTCTATTAACTGAATCAACTTTGTAGGGCTCCCTCTTGGCTCCAGAGCTTCAGGCTCTTCCCTGGTGTCAATGGACAGCTTTGTTTCTTCAGCCTGACTTCTTCCTGCTGATCATAGGGAGGTCCTTAATTTGCTTTTCTGGTACTACTTCTTAAAAGACCTACATTCTCCTCTTCCTGCAAGCTGGAGAAGAAAGAGAAAGGTGATACTTAGCGGTTCCTTCTCTAAAACTAAATCTCTCTGACTAGGTTCTCTCTAATCAGAAAGGGATACTGTTTTGTTTTTCCTCTTGAGTTTACATTTCTCCTCTTTTCAGAAGCCCCATTCTTAGCCTTTCGTCCAGTGGTTTTCTTCTTTGGCTGGAGCCAAGCAAGTCAGTATTCTGCCTTTAGAGTCTCCCTAACAATGGCTTAGGATAGTAGCTCGAGGAGCGATTTCAGTGTTTTGCTGACAGTAGAATGTAAGAAAGAAAACATAAAACCAGGCTTAGAAATAGAAGTACAAACTTGTCTCACCACACAAGAGTACGAGACAGAGTGAAACTCTCTGCTTAAAGCATTTGAACAAGGAATACGAGAATGTGTCATTATGGAAATCTCTGCAAAGGGCCATAAAGGCCATTGAAACTGCCCCTGGCTGAGGAGCAAACCTCCTGGACTGTGTTCTCCCCGATGTACTTGGGAAATTCTATCAGAATTATTTTCTAGTCATGAGAAACAGAATAATTAGATGTGTTCTACTGATTGTGTGTTTTTTCAATTTCATGATCCTCTGAAATTTTGTAGCATTGGTTAATGATTCTTATTTCTGTAGTCTATGTGACAGGGAAAAATCTATTCATGCAAGCTCGATGGTTCCATATCCTCGGAATGATGATGTTCATCTGGTCATCTCTCCATCAGTATAAGTGCCACGTCATTCTCGGCAATCTCAGGAAAAATAAAGCAGGTAAAGTATCTTTTAGGGCCACTGCATATGGATTTTAACCCTCAGAAGTTAGTTGTCCATATTCCTCTATTCTGCCCTTCCTGCCCTAATTAGTTGACTAATCCATCTAATACTCATTTTGAAAAGACAGTTCTCTGGGTCTTGATCCTCCCATCTCGAAAATGAGAGCATTATACTGAAAGATCTCTCTGGCCCCATTAGCCCTGATATTTATGATTCTATTCTGTGCCCACATTTTGGGGCCTGTATTGTATGTATGTGAACACTAGTATTACCATGCTGAGTTAGAAACTTCACTTTTTAATTATCGTGTGTTGACTTATCATAGGTACAGTTTTTATTAGGCTTTTTGAAATATTAAAAATGGAAAATATTTGTCAATATTTATTGAATGCTTACTTTGTTCTGGACCCTATTCTGAGTACTTTACATAGAGCTTCTTAATACTCATTTGAGGTGGGGACAGTCGTATCCTCATTTTATAGATGAGGAAACTGAGGCACAGAGAAGTTAAACAGTTTACCTAAAATTACACAGATAGTAAGTGGTAAAGGCAGGATTGCAACTTGGGCACTCTCACTCTGGAGATTGAGCTCTTAATTTCTAGGTTGGAGGATTGTTAGAGAAAAGGGCTTTCCTTTTGTGCTTATTTACAGTTGATAGTGTAACGTAAGCATTGGATTTTTTTAATACACAGTAGATTGACAATGGAAGTGTGACAGAATGGTGGCTTGCACACAGATCTGTCATACTCTTTTCTAAATAAAAGTTTTTGTAAATGATTTTGGGAGTGATGTGATAAAACTTTGTTTTGGATCTTCAAATGTTCAGGAAGTTTTCTTTTTCCATTTCAGGAGTGGTCATTCACTGTAACTACCAAATCCCTTTTGGAGACTGGTTTAGATATGTTTCTTCCCCTAACTACTTAGCAGAGGTGATGATCTACATTTCCATGGCTGTCACCTTTGGATTCCACAACTTAACTTGGTGGCTAGTAGTGATGTATGTCTTCTTCAGCCAGGCCCTGTGTGCTTTCCTCAGCCACAGATTTTACAAAAGCAAATTTGTCTCCTATCCAAAGCATAGGAAAGCTTTCCTACCATTTCTATTTTAAGATAACTTCAGTCATGAAGCATGCAATCCAGGTGACAGGTTCAGTTCCTGAGGACAATGAAGCCTCCAGACCAAAGTGCATTTTCTACAGAACCATTTGGAACTCTTTATTCCATTTTTATACCCAAAATTCTTCACTGGATAAGCAAACAAATACCCCTCAAGAAAACTAATCTTCAGAGAACTAGTTCTGGCAGAGCTGTGTCTACTTTCTGAGATGCTTTATAAAACCAACCAACTGCTAAAAAGTACATGAGAGATCTCCAAGCTGCTTCAAAAGCAAACTAACCAAGAATATGCAGACAGCTTCAGACAGAGGCATATTCGAGTATACACAAAGGAAGAGATAAGATCATCTGTTTTTGTTATGGACAAAGTAACTAGACTACATAATAAACAATATTGTAGGTGCTCAGTAACTGTTGTATTTTAATAAAAGCAGAATAGCGTTTGAAAATGAAAATATATAATATCACAGCAAAGGATTTAAAGAATAATAGGTTTGTTGGAGTTAGTGTATACTTTCACATATTACCACAAAGATGTCCAGTTATGTAACCATCAATAGTCATTCTTCACTCATCTCCCCCTCAAATCAGAGCCCAAGAGAAAGTTTGAAACTGCTCTTATTTAATACTTTTTTGACATCCCTTTCAAGGACTGCCTTAAAAGTGAAAGTATCTGAACATAAAGTATTTTTATGTTCATGCATTAAAAAACCTTAATGACTGGAACTGACTGACACTCTGGATTCCATAGTGCTGTAGTCTCATTTGTATGCAGTTATTTGAATTGGGTTAATGTCTGCTAAGTTTCTTTTAATAATAGAACGAATCTGAAGCTATTTAGGAATAACGTTTACACTTAAAATAGCATATGTTAAAGTAAATGCCTGGGATTAAATCAAAGGGAAATGAATGTATAATGTAAAAGAAAAACAAATACTTGAAAAATAATAGCCTGAGCAATACAGTAAAAACTGCACATCCATGCAACATAAGATTTACTCGTTTATTGACTGAAGTATTAACTTTATTCCTGTTATACAGATGTCATCTTATAGTCTACTAGGTACTAAAATTTTGCACTAATACGTATCTTGCTGTGGGGGAAAGAATCTCATTATTAACCAGACACATTTCAAACACACAGTCTAAGAATACCCTCCCATCATCCTTGAAATAGTAAACTGAAGCTGTTAAACTGTGATTCTTTTTATTCTTAACTTTTAATATATGCATATCCAAGAATATTCTAAAGTTCTCAAAATAATTCTGCTGTAGCATTTTCCCTCCCATCAATCAAGTACACTTCATTTAGTTGCTCAGTCTATTCAAATAAATATTTCATCCATTATTTTGATTTGCCATCCTCAGGACCAAGACTCAGGAACCAAACTTTCTACACTGGAAATGTAAATTATATTGCAATTTGGTCTTAATTTCCACACAAATGGCATGAATAATTTTTAATAGCAGATTACTTAGAGGGAAAATATATTTTGCTTTAGCATGCCATTTTAGGAATTTGGCTGATGTTCTGGGATTTCATTGTATTTTCAAGTAAAATAATGAGTATCCATGTGAAGAACCATGATCAGGGGCTGTGAGAACGCATTTCCAATCCCCACTATCCTTGCTGTCCCTAACACACACTTCCATGTCTCCTATTTTCCCTTTCCTGCCCAAACATTGCATTTCTAGATGAAGATAAAAGAGAAAGTCATGATGTCCTCAAAGGGGATCAGAACAAAATAGCATGGTCTTTGATAAAAGCTTAGCCATGGAGAATAAATGAGAATGATGCTGTGCTTGCAAGATCACAGCATTGGTCTTTGTGTCAATATTTTCCATGTGCCTAAAGGGAGAGCACCAGAGTTGACAGATTGTTCACATGGTAATCCAGAAACCTTGGGTAATCCAGAAACCTTGGGTAATCCAGAAACCTTGGGGATGGAAATTCTTCATTTTCCTGTGAACTTAGTTGAAGAGCCTCATTTCATTCTGTTGCCATTAAGTTAGGGGAAATGATACTGAACTACCTCGTAACAGCATTCCCTGGGTTAACTACTGACTATATAAAAGTGCAAAATAGCTTTTGTTAAGTCTCCACATTGTAGCTCATCCCCTATGCTAACATTTGCTTTCAGTAAGTATGGATTATTTTGTCTCCACAAAACAGTTCTGTATTATGTGTTTAGTTTAATGAGTGGTTAATGCCAGAATTCCTACAGAAAAAAAAAAAGAGCCTTTGTAGGTATTTTAATATGAAGTTAATAGTTTAAGCTTTTAAGAAGACTAAACATTTGCATAACTAAAGATATCTGAAAACTCAAGGACCATTGATAAGTAATGTATCTCAAAATGAACTGATATTAAAGAAGACTTTCAAACAGTAAATGAGCAAGGAGAAATTTTTTATACTTAAGACAATTTCTGCCCACTCTTTCACATTGCTTATCAAAAAAATCATTTCACCGGTTTTTATAAATGTCTTACATTAGTCTAACCTTCTAAGATTTTTCTGATAACTGGACAGAAAGTGTAGAGGTGGTGGCATTTACCCATAATTCACATAATGCATACTTTTTCGTTTTTCTCAAATATCAATGACACCTAGAAAACCACATATTGGCTTGGGGAAAGCAAAATTTAGTTATCCAAATAAAATCTTTTATAAAGAGCTACTCTATTTACTTGAGAAAGTATAATATTGGGTCTTTTCCTTCAAAAATACTGAGCACTTAAAGCACAAACGAACACAAGGGATTTCTTAGCAGAAAAACAAATCTGCCTGCTGAGTCCGGCCCTCTGGGTAAAACCTTGTAGCAAAGTGCAGTTTTTATCAGGGCTCCCTGGTCTACATAGCACCTTTCTGTGCATTAGAGAAGACATCATTGTAGAAACATCGTTCTCATAGCAGGGTGTGAACGTTTGTGGGCAAAAAAGGCAATTGGAGCTGCAGCTCCATGAGCAGAGCTCAAGCTGGATCCCAGCCCCACTCACCGTCAGTCGGATGTCCTTTATGCAGTGCCCAAACTGCACAACCTTCCATAGAGACCCACTCATGTGGCCTGTCTCAGCAGATTCTGTTCACTCTTGGAAAAGCCAGACTTGATTTTTATGGAGTCGTTTTCCTTGAGGAAGACCGTAAGAATAAAAACTGGAGAAGGGGGAAGTAAGCACTCCATGAAAAAGGGAGTTCGGTGGTTTACAGGTTAGTGCCTCAAATAATAGAACGTTCAGATGCTAGAATGCTGGCTCCAAATAGAGACACTGTTTTGCTTTCTTTCTGAATAGCAACTCCTGTTTTTCCAGCTCATTATTGTTAATACTGCTACTCCAACAATCTTTCCATCCTATTGAGACCTCCAGTTTATTGATCTCATGGCATTTTTATTGTCCTTTGCCTCTCATGAGTCTTACCTCCTTATCCTGCTTAAATTCCAGGTAAATCACTATAATAATTCCTTTGTATATATCCTCAACTCTTGCCTGCCTGCATTGCTTTTTCCTACTGATTTAGCAAAGCCCCAGTTTTGGTTAAATTCAGCTCTCCCTCCTTTGTGTGTGTACCTATGTAAGTGAACTTTTGACTGGAGAAAAACAATCCACTGACAGCCCACTTCAAATTAATGATCACTAACCTCAATTGGTCTTTAATGCTGCAGTCATGCAGAGATTCCCTTGTCCAGTCACCCACTTGGCTGACTATGTTATGTCTGTCCTCAAGAAAATGAAGCTATAGAAAAGAACTTCCATAGGCTACCACCAGCACCTCCACCCACCTAAGTATTTGTGCCCATATACAGTACTTTCCCCTCATTACTGTTGCTGAAGGACGTTGTTTTTAATTTATTGGGGTGGCAGTGGTTAATATATAAATTTTAGGCATAGAACTTTATAATACACCATCTCTATTGTGTGCTCATCACCTGAAGTCCAGTCTTCCATCCTCAGATGAGGGCTGCTCAGAAAAAATCCAGTCATAAATGGCTCTGTTTTTCATGACTGGGCTTTCTAGACAGCCTTCCTATACTTGACCCCTTTTACTCTCTTCATTCGCCTTCCTGCCCCCTGCCCCTCTGGTAACTCCCATTCTCTTGTCTGTATCTTTGAGTTTGTTTGTTGTTTGTTGCTTTTTGTTTTACATCTCACACATGAGTGAAATCATACAGTTCTTTTTTTTTTCCTGACTTATTTCACTTAGATACTCTCAAGATCTATCCATGTTGTCACAAATGGCAATATTTTTTATGGCTGAGTAATAGTCCACTGTACATGTCATCTGTATCTAATCATCTATTGAAGAACACTTAGTTTGTTTCCATAACTTGGCTATTAGAAATACTCAGAATACCCCAATATCCAGAAGAGGGATTGCTGGGTCGTATGGTAGCTCTCTGTATTCTTAATTCTTTGAGGTATCTCCATAATTGCTTTCCATAGTGGCTGTACCAATGTATGGTTTTACCAACAGTGTATGAGGGTTCTCTTCTCCACATCCTCTCCAGCACTTGTTATTCCTTGTCTTGTTGATAATAGCCATTCTCACAGGTGTGAGGTAGTATCTCATTGTGGTTTTGATTTCCGTTATAGCTAGTGATGTTAACCATTTTTTCATTTGCTGCCCATCTACATGCCTTCCTGAAAAAAGTGCCTATTCAGGTCATCTGCCCATTTTTTTAATTGGGTTGTTGGTTTTTGTTGTTGAGTTGGATGAGTTCTTTATATGTTTTAGATATTAATCCCTTACCGTATTGTTTGCAAATAACTTCTTCCATTCCACTGGTTGCCTTTTGTTTTTGTTGATGGTTTCTTTTGGTATGCAGAAGCTTTTTAGTTTGATGTAGTCTCATTCATTTATTTTTGCTTTTACTTCCCTTGCCTTTGGGGTCAGGTTTACAAAAACCCCTCTGGGACCGAGGTCCCTAAGTTTAGTGCCTTATGTTTTCTTCTATGTATATTATTGTTTCAGATCTTATATTTTAAGTCTTTAATCCGATTTGAGTTAATTTTTGTGTATAGTATCAAGTAGCAATCTAGTTTCTTTTGCATGTGGCTTTCCAGTTTTCCCAGCACCATTTTTTTTTTTTTCTTTTTTTGGTGGGGTAGTCCCCTGGCTGGGAATTGAACCTGGGCTGCAGTGTTGAGCGTGCTGAAGCATAGCCACTACCAGGGAACCCCACCCCCCCACCCCGCCACCCAAGCACCATTTACTGAAGAGACTTTCCTTCCTCCATTGCATGTTATGACTTCTGTGTCAAAAATTAGTTGCCTATATTGGTGTGGGTTTATTTCTGCACTTTCAATTCTATTCCATTGATCTGTGGTCTATTTTTCTGCCCGTATCATACTGCTTTGATTACTGTAGCTTTGTAGTACAGTTTGTAGCAGGGAGTGTGATACCTCTGGCTTTGTTCTTTTTTCTCAGGATTGCTTTAAACTATTCAGAGTCTTTTGTGGTTCCATACAAATTTGAGAATTTTTTTGTTCTATTTCTGTGAAAAATGCCATTGGGATTTTGATAGGGATTGCATAAATCTGTACATTAATTTAGGTGATATGGCCACTTTAACTATGTTAATTCTTCCAATCCAAGAACATGGAATATCTTTCCATTTCTTTATGTCTTCTTGAATTTCTTTCAACAATGTCTTACAGCTTTCAATGTATAGGTCCTTCACCTCCTTTGTTAAGTTTTATTCCTTGGCATTCTTTTCTTTTAGTTCCCATTATAAATGGAAATTGTTTTCTTTATTTCTCTTTCTTTGTTGTTAATATATAGGAATGCAGCAGATTCTTGTATGTTGATTTTTTTAATCCTGCAATTTTACTGTTTTTTATCATTTGTAATAATTTTTTTGTGGAGTCTTTAGGGTTTTCTACATATAGAATCATCTTATCTGTGCAGAGTGACAGTTTCATTTCTTCATTCCCAATTTGGATGCCTTTTATTTCTTTTTCTTTTCTTTTTTTTTGGGGGGGGGGGCTGATTTTTTTTTTTCTAGGATTTCCAGTACAGTGATGAATAGCAGTGGCAGAGTGGGCATCCTTGTCCTGTTCGAATCATAGAGGAAAAGCTTTCAGTTTTTCAGTATTGAGTGTGATGTTAGCTGAGTATATGTCATATGGGGATTATATTACCTTGAGGTACTTCTATAGACATGTTATTGAGAGTTTTAATCAGGTACTTCTATAGACATGTTATTGAGAGTTTTAATCATAAACAACTGATGTATCTTGTCAAATGCTTTTTCTGCCTATGTTCATATGGTTTTTATCTTTTATTTTGTTCATGTGGTATATCACATTGATTTGTAGATACTTAACCATTCTTGCATCCCTGAAATGAGCTCCACTTGATTGTGATGTATGATCCTTTTAATGTATTTGATTTGCTAGTAATTTAAGATTTTTGCATCTATGTTCATCAGAGATATTGGCCTGTAATTTTTTGTTGTTGTTGTTGTGTTGTCCTTTTCCTGGTTTTGATATCAGGGTAATGTTGGCCTTGTAAAATGAGTTAGAAAGTATTCCCTCTTCAATTTTTCAATTTCTTCGAAGAGGTTGAGAAGGATTAGTACAAAAGCAGGCTGATAAATTTTGCCTCCACTTAAATAGAAAATGAATGAGAAAAGTTATTTAATGAAATAAAAAAAGAAATATACCTACATCATTTATTTTCAAAGCTGCATAATTATTTTCTACAAAATCTCTACACACTTCAGTGCACTTCCATGATTTTGATGAAGCTGATCACGTGCAGTCATGGGCTTTCCACTTCGAGGTTTGTCACCCAAATCTGCTTGTCTCACCTCTCCATCCTTGAACAGCCTTACCCAGCATCTTACTGTGCTCATGTCAACACACTGATCACCATAAATGGTTTGCATTCGTCTGTGAATTTCAACTGGAGCAAATTCTTCTGCTGATAAGAATTCAATAGCAGCATGCTATTTGAACTGAACTTCTGAACACTCTTCCATTTCACTGTGCACTGGGTGCAAAATGTAAGCACGTGTGTGCTCAAGTTCAAGAATAATGGAGGGGAGATACCATGTGACTGCCCAGAACTGCTTATATCCAGATATATCTAACATAACAAAAAATATTACTGTGCAGGCAAAACTTATCAGCCTGCCCTGGTATTATAATAAATCTTTGAGTTTGGTGGAATTTGCCAGTGAAGTCATTTGGTCCTGGATTTCTGTTTTTTTGTGAGGTTTTTGATTTCTCTTTCAATGTTCCTACTAGTGATTGTTGTATTTAGGCTTTCTACTTCTTCATGATTCAGAATAGGAAGGTTGTATGCTTCTAAGAATTTGTCCATTTCTTCTAGATTACCTAATTTATTGGTGTGTAGCCTTTCACAGTATTCTTATATACAAGGGGGGTACCCAAAACCCCCAGAATTTATTTATAAAAAAATAGTATATTTATTCTCACATGTTTAAACTTCAGTCACCTTCAAAGTACTCTCCATTTGATGCAATATACCTATCAAGCTGCTTTTTCCACTGCTCAAAACAGTTTTTTTTAATTGTTAAATTTATTGGGGTGACATTGGTTAGCAAAAATTACAGAGGTTCCAGATGTACAGTTCTACAGTGCATCATTTTGTGTTGCATTATGTGTTCACCACCCGGAGTCAATTCTTCTATCACTACATATTTGATTCCCGCTCCCTCCTCTTCCACCCCTTCCCTGCTCTCTTACCCCTTCCCTGCTTACCCTCAGGTAGACACTAAACTGTTGGCTGTGTCCATGAGTTTTTGTCAAAACAGTGTTTTAATTCACTGATTTTGAAACCTTTTAGTGCTTCTGCTGTTTTTCTTTCACCTCTTCCATATCAGGAAAACGTCTCCCTTTTAGGACTTTTTTCATCGGAAAACAAAAATCAACAAAAATCAAAAAAGTTGCTCAGGGCAAGATGGAATGAATAAGAAGAATGGGGCACAGGGGTCATGCTGTTTTTGCTCAAAAACTACTGAACACTCAGTGCAGTGTGGGCAGGTGATTTGTCATGATGGAAGAACCAGTCATCTGTATGCCACCTCTCTGAATGTTTCTTTTGCATATTGTGACGCAATCTCTTTAAAACTTCCAGATAAGAACTCTGGTTGATCATTTGACCCAGAAGAACAAGTTCTGAGTGTACAATCCCTTTCACATTAAAGAAAGATAATTCCAATTTTGGGGGGTCCCCTCCTCTTATTCCTTTGTGTTTTTGTCGTGTCCATTAGACATTCTCCTCTTTAATTTCTCATTTTATTTATTTGACTCTTCTCCCTTTTCTCCATAGTGAGTCTAGCCAGAGGTTTGTCAGTTTTGTTTATCTTTTCAAAAAACTTACTCTTTCTTTCATTAATTTTTTTCTGTTGTCTTTTTGTTCTCTGTTTTACTTATTTCCACAGATTTTTATTATTTCTTTCCTTCTACTGATTTTGGTCTTCATTTGTTCTTCTTTTTCTAGTGCTTTAGGAACAATGTTGGACTGTTTCTTTGGAAATTTTCTTGGTCCTTGAGGTGGACCTGGAAAGCTATAAACTTTCCTTTTAGTACCACTTTTGCTACATCCCCAAAATTTTGTATGTCATGTTTTAATTTTCATTTGTCTCTATGTATCTTTTGATCTCTTTTCTTCTTTTTCTTTGACCCAGTAGTTGTTCAATTGCCTGTTGTTTAATCTCCACATATTTGTGTTTTTTCTGTTGTGGTTGGAAAATGGGCATGGTATGATTTTATTTTTCTTGAATTTATTGAGACTAGTTCTGTGCCTCAACATATGGTCTATCCTTGGGGCTATTCCATGTGCACTAGAAAAGAATGTGTATTCTGTTATTTGGGGAGGGAAAGTTTTATAAATATTGATTAAGTTTGTTTGGTCTAATGTGTCATTTAAGGCCAGTATTTTCTTATGACTTTCTGTCTGGATGATCTATCCATGATTGTCAATGAGAGTATTCAGGTAGCCTACAATAATTGTATTTTTGTCAGTTTCTCCCTTTAGGTTTGTTAGTAATTGCTTTATATATTTTGGTGCCCCTGGTTTGGGTGCATATGTATTGATAACTGTTAAATCTTCTTGATGCATTGTCCCCTTTATCATTATAAAATGTCCGTCTTTGTCTCCTGTTTTCTTTTAAATCTTGAAATTTATCTTGTTTGCTGTAAGTACTGCTACACCCCCTTTTCTCTGGATGCCATTTGCTTGCTGTGTCATCTTCCACCCCTTCCTTCTCTTTGAACCTGTGTTTGTCTTTGGAACTGAAATGAGGCTCCTGCAGGCAAGATATAGTTGGGTCTTGTTTTTTAACCCATCCCCTTATGCCTTTTGGTTGTGAGTTCAGCTCATTTACATTTAGGTTGATTATTGATATATGAGGACTTACTATAAAAAGATGATGCTAAATCCAGAAATTGTCTTGTGGTATATTCACCCAAACCCTGCAGAAGCAGCTGGTCACTTCAACATAATACACTTTCTTTCATTGACTCCAAGACACCACACACTCTGGGTTTTCCTCCTACCTCCCTGGCTGCTCCTTCCCAGGCTCTTCTACTGATTCCTTCTCTTTTTTCTGACTTTTGAATGTTGGAGTGTGCCAGTTCTCAGTTTTTGGTCTCTTTCTCTATCTAATCTCATTCAGTCTCATGACTTTATATATATGCTGACAATGCCTAAATTTATATATCCAGCCTAAACATCACTCCTGAGCTCTAGAGTCATATAATATATCCAATTACCTACTTAACATCTCTACTTCATGTATGATAAGTATCTCAAGTTTGATATGACTGAAAGATAATTTCTAGTTTTCCTCATTCCCCACATCTGATTCACCTAAATCTTCCCATCTTTTTGCTTAAGCCAAAAGCAATGGAGTTTTCCTTAACCCTTCTATTTCTCTCACACTCTGCAAACCAATTCATGGTTCTGCCTTCAAAATACAGTCAGAATCCATCCTGTTATCATAGTAAATGAACGTCTTGATTACAGCCACCATCATTTCTTGCCTAATTTACCAGGAGGGATCCCCCCAAAACAGAATAATCTTCTGGAGGGAAGACTCCTTGTAGTACAGGCTTCCCCTGTTAAGTGAGTGTTCTAGGAACCCATCTGCATCTTTGTGCCAGCTGACATTGTTGTGAGAGGCTGCATTGGGATTCAGTGAATTTTCTTTTTTTTTCTTTTTTTTTTTTCTTTTTTTTTTTGAGACACTTTCAATGCATTTACCTATTTCATGATGGGTGGTTTACATGAACAACATGTAGAATTACAACACATCTCCCACCCTGTGCTGGGTATTCAGCCATTTTTTACCAAAAACATCGTGACCCCCATGCCCCACCCTCCCTATATACCTGATCTCACCCTGAGTGACTTTTTTTGTTTGTTTCCCTGGATGAAAAAAGTCCTCAAAGGGAAATGTTTTGCTGATGTGGAAGAAGTGAAATGAAAAACAGCAGAAGCACTAAAAGGCATCAAAATCAAGGAGTTTAAAAACTGTTTCGAGCAGTGGAAAAAGCATCTTGATAGGTGTATTGCATCAAACAGAGAGTACTTTGAAGGTGACCAAAGTTTAAACATGTAAGAGTAGATACACAATTTTGTATAAATAAATTTCAGTTTTCTAGGGGATCCTCCCTCATACTGCAATAGGTTCCTAATTGACCTCTGGGTTTTCTCCCTTATTCCCTACAGCTGATTCTCAACACAAGCCGGAGTAACCTTTCAAAAACATAAATCAGATCATGTCATTACTCTCAGAACCTTACAACAGCTCCAGTTTCTCTCAGATTAAGGGCAAAGTGCCTACAGTAAGCTATTAGACCCTGTATGATCTGGCCTTTAGTCACCTTTCTTACCTCTTATTTCTTGCTAGTCTTATCCTCATTCAGTCTTTTTACACACTGGCCTCCTTCCCTCTGCCCGGAATGCTCTTCCTCAGGTAGCTAGCCACATGGCTAACTCCTTCTCCTCTTTTAAGTCCCTGGATTAGTTATCTATCACTGTGTAACAGAGTACTTCAAATCTTAGTGGCTTAAAACAGGAAACATTATTATCTCATAGTTTCTGTGCATCAGGATTACAGGTGCAACTTGGCTGGATGCCTCTGCCTCACGGATTCACTACAATCAAGGGGTCTCCAGAGCTGAGATCTCATCTGTAAGCTCTGCCAAAGGGGGACCCAATTCCAAACTCCCTCACATGGTTGGTAGCTGGATTCAATTCCTCATTGGCTATCGAACTGAGAGCCAGTAGCCACCCTCAGTTCTCTGCCACATGGGCCCCTCCTTAGAGCAGTTCATAGCATGGTACATGGGTTCCATCCAAGCAACCAAGCAAGGGTGTGCAAGACAGAAGGCATACTCTCTTTATAACCTAATCTCAGAAGTGACATCCCATCACTTTTGCCATATTCTGTTTGTCATAAGGGAGTCAGGAGGTTCAGCCCACACTCGAAGATGATTATACAAGGACAGAATATCAGGAGGTGTAGATCATCGGGGACCATCTCAGAGGCTGCTGCATTCACCTTCTCAATTTAAAGTTGCAACCTAACTCCCTCTCATTTCCATCTCCCTTTGCTCTCATGAGCAGTAATACTTACTGTTTTGAACCACCTCATTTTGAGGTGGTTTGTTCTGTAGCAATACCCAACTGATGCACTGTCTTCTAAAAACTCTACAATGTGTTTATTTTCTTATACTTATTATTTTATTGTGTGTCTACCCTCACTGGTATGTAAGATACACGAGGGCAGATTTTGTTGTTTGAGGGTGTTTTTTATTGTTTTGTTCACAGATGTGTCCCCAGCACTAGGAGAGTATCTGATACATAATAGACACAATAAATATTTATTAAATGAATGTTTCTGCTGTCAGTGTCATCGGCATATATCACTAATTTCCTGCCTTTACTTTGTTGGAGAATTGCAGTAATACTTATCTTAGGAAGATCAAGTGCAGTTTATATTGACATGTGAAAAGCAATGATCCAATTGTGTATTTATACATCAAAAAACCAGTAACACTTACAGTAAAAAGGAAATAAAATGAAGTTCAGTCAAAAGAAATGCTTAGCCATTCATATATTGTTACAATTCCACCCACATATTTTTTAAAATCAGGTTTTGTAAGAGAAGTGCAGCATTTGTGGGAACTAGGAATAAATATATTTACTCTTCAAAATATTGAGATTAAAACCTGTTTAGTGAAGAGGTCAGTGATCACTCTTCAACTTAAAGCCTATGTTTTTAATTCTTCTTTCTCATTTAAACTTAAAAAAAAAAAATCAGCACTCTTAAGTTTCTTGCTTCCTGGCTCCTGTACCTATTACTATGTGTCCTGCTATTAACTAACACTGACCATGATTTTTTGGCATGGGGACTGTATAAAGTCTTGGAGGAAAAAAGTGAAACAAAAAAAAAACTATGCCAGAGGAATGATGTAATCCAATAAACTGGAAATTAACGTATTCCTATATAATACCCCTTCGATTCTATGCTCATGGAATGGTGAGTGCAAGTCATGTGCAGTGTAAAATGTGGCCCACAGTAATAAATGGAAAAAGATGGACTTTATTAGCGTTATTCAGTATTCCATCTTTCCTTCCCACCTAACTGTTGTGGCCAAGACATATTTCCAATTCATCTCTCTCCTTTTCCACCTCAAATTGTGTATAGAATTTCCTCCCGTGATTTTACTTTTAAGACATAAAGGCAAACTTTAGATTTCAGGATAATCATGCAATTCAGGTTTACAGCAATTTGTGAGGGGCAACAAAATAGGAATGGATTCCCTTTCTTCTCTCCCATACGCCAGAGTCTACAATTCTGAAAGTAAAATATATTAGGGGATGAGTGCCCTCCATGAAATCAAGCTCAAAACGTATAGAAGGAAAAGACATCAAAACTACTGATGTACTGATGTTGTTAAATAATTTATTAATCTACTATAAGTTTACCTAAATCCGTTTTGAGTCTCATTAAAAATCTTGATTAGTAATATCTTTAGTGATCTTGACTTGTATTTTCTAAGCTTATTACATAGCTTTTTTTCTTCTATAAAACTTCCTCTTCCAGCAGTTTAGACTAAGTTTGCCTGTACTTCCTTCTCAAGTATGTACTTTGGCTTTAATAAACTTCCTGTGCTTTCCAAAACAAACAAAAAAACTCACACAACAAAAATACTTCATTCTTTAATAGTTTTGTTTTTCCATTCCAGAATTCCAGAATGTGTAGAATAAGTCCTATTCACAATCATGATGTTGTAAGCTTTAATGTTTGTCCCTTCTCAGAACAACTTCCCAGGCTCTCAATTTGTTAAGTTTTGTAGTTGTTCTTGTTATTGTTTTATATAAGAGGAATATAGGTTCTTATCTCAGATAAATTTTATTTGCATTCCTTGGATTGCTTTCTCTGCAGTCTTTATCAGGGTGTGGTTATTTAGATGCAGAAACATCTGATACTCTTAAGGGTGTATCAGAAGGAATAGGTAAGATTTGAACATGTTATTTTTAGCATACCTACTAATAAATTTTATTCATTCACAGGGTATAGACTTATTATCAAGACTAAAAGGCATTTTGGGATATAGATAGTCCCTAAAACTGGTTAGTAGACATTCACAAAAAACATGGCTACCTACAGATTGAACACTCACTGTAACTTGTCTTTTAATATCCAGGCCTACCTTTCATTTCTATGACTTAACAAGGTCTGTCTCCTTTACCATAAAATTCAAACTTTTAAACAGTAAGTGAAACAAGAATGACCCCAAGGCAAGTACTTGATGGAGTAATAGCACCATGATTTGCCTATTAAAGGGGACAGTTTTTAAATAAAACGTTATAGGTGCAGTTATGGGATTTTTTTTTTTCCTCCAGGGAAACAAAAGCAAGTCCCTCAGGGTGATACGTGAGATCGGGTAAATAGGGAGGTTGGGGCACAGGGGTCAAGCTGTTTTTGGTAAAAATCTGCTGAACACTCAGCATGGTGTGGGCAGGTACATTGTCACGCCACACATTGTGTGTGTAAATCAACCATCATGAAATGGGCAAATGCATGAGTCTCCAAAAAAAATTTCACTGAAGCTGAATGCAGTCTCTCACAATGCCAGCTGGTACACCCATGCAGATGGGTTCCTAGGACACTCACCTGGTGGGGGAAGCCTGTGCTACAAGGGGCCCGCACTCCAGAAGATAATTCCAGTTTTTGGGGGGGGTTCACCCTCGTATAAACTTTTCTCCTTCCCGTCATCATCTCCCACTTATGCACTATGTATTCTGGTTAGATTTCCCTAGTCAGCAGTCTTTTGCAGTTCGATCTAAGGCAATATTTACAGAATTTACCTTTGGAAACTCTTGGTAAAGGATAATGCCATCTTAATTTTGGATCTGGAAAAGAACTATGAGTAAGTCCTCTGGGAAACTAGGGGAAAAAAACAGAAATTGATCATGACATGTTCTGTTAGTATAAGCCAGTGGTTCTCAACCTGTGGGTCACGACCCCTTTGGGGGTCGAATGACCCTTTCACAGGGGTTGCCTAAGACCGTCAGAAAACACATATCAGATATTTACATGACGATTCATAACAGTAGCAACATGACAGTTATGAAGTAGCAACGAAAATGATTTTATGGGGGTCACCACAGCATGAGGGACTGTATTAAAGGGTCACAGCATTAGGAAGGTTGAGAACTACTGGTAAGCAAAGCAGAAGGACTCCTACCAAACTCAGGAAGTTTGCATACATGCACGTTTGTGGAGTGGGTGGAGGAAACACAATGCTTACTAATGATATTCTTCCTCTTGGGTCAGACAATTAGATCAGACTTTTTTGTACTAACTTTGATCTGTTCAGTGTTATTCATATATATATATAATCTCCCATTTATATATATATAAAAACCCCATCTATTTCTATCTTTTTACATGTTACTCTACTGAAAACAAGAATAGCAAATTATATGACAATTAAGTTTGCAAACTTGCCACCATGCGCTTACGTTGGCAGCACTGTGCAAACAGCTTGGTAAGGTCATAACCTTGGTATATCTGTCTCACAGCTGTGTTCATGTCAAGGTGTGGCAGGGACTTGCAGAGTGGCGTTCATTATTGTTGCGTATTTTTGTGTACTGTTGAGAGAACGTTGGAGTTTGATTATGGAAATGGACAAACATTAAATTTCTTGTTAAACTTGGCAAGAGTGGAAGTGAAATCAGGGACTTGTTAGTCCAAGTTTATGGGGATAATGCCATAAAGAAAACAGCAGTGTACAAATGGATTAAACATTTTTCTGAGGGGAGAGAATGTGTCACTGATGAACAGAGGTCAGGGTGGCCAGTAACAAGTGGGACTGACAATAACATTGCAAAAACTCATCAAATTGTGCATCAAAATCATCAGCTGACTGTGAGAAGCACAGCAGACCATATAAACATCAATAGAAAAACAGTAAGGGAAATCTTCAGTGAAAATCTTATCATGAGAAAGGTGTGTGCAAAAATGGTCCTGAGGGAGCTCACTGATGAACAGAAGCAAAGTAGAGTTCAAGTTTGCTAAGATCTGTTGGAGAGGCAAGACAATGTTTTTGGCCATATTATCGCTGGTGATGAAACATGGGTGAACAAATACAACTCTCTAAAACAAAGCATCAAGGTGTACAATAGAAAGAAGTCAGCCAATTCTCCATGACCAAAAAAGTTCTGTCAGTTCAAATCAAGAGTCAAAACAATGTTGCTAACCTTTTTTGATATCAGAGAAATTGTTCATTATGAATTTGTACCAACTGGACAGTCAACCAAGTTTGCTATTTGGAAGTGCTGTAAAGGCTGTGTGGAAAATTTAGACAAAAACGACCTCAACTTTTCACCAGCAACTCATGGCTTTTGCATCACGACAATATACCAGCTCCATGGCACTGTCTGTGAGGGAGTTTTTAGCCAGTACACAAATAACTGTATTGGAACACCCTCCCTGCTCACCTGATCTGGCCCTCAATGACTTTTTTCTTTACCTGAAGAAAAAGGAACTATTGAAAGCGAGACATTTTGATAACATTCAGGACATCAAGTGTACAATGACAGCTCTGATGGCCATTCCAGAAGAAGAGTTCCAAAATTGCTTTGAAGGGTGGACTAGGCACTGACATTGGTGCATAGCTTCCCAAGGGGAGTACTTTGAAGGTGACCATAGTGATATTCAGCAATGAGGTATGTAGATCTTCTCCTAGGATGAGTTTGTGAACTTAATTGTCAGACCTGGTATTCAACCAAATTTATTTAACATCTATTACATGCAAGGTGCAAAGTTAGGCTCTGTGGTGAATACAGAGTTTTAAAAGATAAGCTTTCTTTTTCTCTGAAGAGCATACATTCTAGTATGAACATGACACAGAAGATTTATCAAAAACCTTGAACCTCTTTAAGCTAATAAGATCATGGAAAAAATCTGTCAGTGTCATGATTTGCTCATCACCTCATGTTCTATATGGTTTGACACAAATAACACCCTTTTTTTATAATACAAGCTGGTAATTATTCCAAATCTATTCCAAAATCATAAGCATGTATGTTTATGATTTTATAATAAAATCATAACTCAAGTCCAGGTTTTACTTCTGCCAGACCCTGTATATACAAGTCAAATCCCAATGCTTGATAAGACTGTAGGACTATCTACAGGGCCAGTTTCATGAGCATGCAACCTGTGCAGTTGCACAGGGCCCCACTCTCAGAAGTGCCCCACGCTTGGTTTAATCCTCTGCTATTGGTGTCTTGAAAATCTTAATCATTTTATTTTTGAACTTGTGTTTGGTAAGTGCAGTTCTGCCCATGGAACACGCACATGAGCAGTGGACACACTACAGGAGGTAATGTACATGTGTGTGCAGAGAGCTCAGGCAGTACAGGCACCCTGACATGCACACGCATGCCTTAGAGCAGTTCAGGGTGCAGCTGGGTGGGTGCCTTGGCCCACATTGCAGTGGTGATGGTGGCAGCAGCCGTAGATGCAGCAGCTACAGCCATGGCTCCAGAGATGGGAAGAAGTCCTACATGGAGACTGTGTCCAGACCAGCGGTGGTAGGCCGGCAGGTCGATCTCTGTGTCTTCTGCACAAATTCAACTCTACAGCCTGACATGGGAACAGGAACTGCTGGCACTCAAGCAGCAAACTTTATCAGTAAATTAGCACTAAATAAGAATGTATACATGAGCATCAAAATAGAACATTTCAGGGAAATCTTAGAATTATTAAAAGTTCTACAATCTCTAATTTTGAGATCTGCTGCAAGATTGCAAAGCAAATAACCCTAGGTATAAAAATAGAAATTAACTGTAAAGATCATCACATTCTGTAGAAAATAACATTATTTTTATGTGAAGGTTTGAGTGAACCACTTGTTAATGAGGAAGACAAAATTTTTCTCCCTTGTAGTTGAAGATACAATGACAGAAGGCAGAAAAAGGATTTCTGGATTACACTCAAATCATGAAGACAATTTCAGTTGTTTGTATTATCTCCATAAGCTTCAGGAAATACCAACTCAAATATGAGGACATACTAAAATGCCAATGTAGAAATTTATACTTAAAATTAAATTCAGACATATACATATAACTAATTCGTATGAAGAATTAAATAAATCTGTTTAGAAAAAATTATTCCATAAGAACCAATACTCCAGAAGTACTTAAGATTTTTTTTGTACTTAAGTTTATATTTCAAAATAATTTATTAGAATTTTATGTTAGTGTTGTCACAGACTATAAAATATTAACAGCTGCATCAGCAGAGATCTTTTTAAAAATGAAAACAATCAAAATTTATTTGTGATTATACATTGGCCAAGAGTGACTGATGTTGCTTTCAGTCATATCTATTGAAAAAGAAACTGCATGAAATGATTATCTTCTCTATTGAAAATTAAAATAAAATGTCAAGTATAAATCTTGATGAATTTGCAGATAAATGAGTCAGAAATTTTTCATGATCAATCAAGATAGCACATTAATAAACTATTAGTGTTCATTGTATTATATAGCATTGACACCAAAAATATTACTTTTGCAATTTTTAAGTTCATTGAGTTACTCATATATTACTTCTATCAATGTCTGGATTTATAGTTGTGTTTTGTTTTCAGTCTCAGAATTTCATTAAAGTTCATTTATATCTGTGTATCTTCTATGGCCAGGCATTGTTTTAGACATTGGGAATGCAATGAGCAAAACCAGTAAGATTTCTGCCCGGATGAAGCTTACATTTTGGTTGAGGGATACAGATTATAACTATAACAAGTAAACAATTAGATTATCAAGATAATTTAAAATAATGAGAAGTTCTATGAAAAAGCTTTAAAAAAACAACTTTTAAAAAAAGGTGAGATGGAGAGTGACAAGGGTGAGAGGAGGGATCTACTTCAGATGGATGGGCAGGAAGGTCTCTCTTGAGGAGGTGATATTTACCCTAAATGACCAGAAGACCTGAAAAAGGAGTGTTCTAAGAAGAGAAACAGTAAGTACAAAGGTTCTGATGTAGAAATAAGCTTCGTTGGGCCTGGCACATGAGGTAGAGAAAAACCAAGAGATGAAGTCACACAGAGGGCAGGGGTTAGCTCACTTTAATTCAGAAATAGGGACTTTGGACTTTATTCTAAGAACATTTAGAAGCCATTAGATAATGCCAAGCAGGGGGATAAAATAATTTAATTCTGAAAGCTCACCCTGGCTGTTGGTTAGATTATAGAAGTGAAAGCACAGCCTATTAGGAACCTATTTTAATAGTCCAGGTGAGAAGTGACACCTAGTTTGAGTAAGGTAGTAGCAGTGGGGATAAAGAGAGGTGAACAGATTCAGGATCTATTTTAGAAGTAGGATCTCACTACCCCGCCCCCAGGCAAATTCTGGAGTTAAGATCTTGTTTTGGAAAAAAGGAAAGCAGCCTTCTTCAAAAGCCACATAGCAGGCCTCTGCCTCAGATCCTGCTCCCTCCAAAACACAAAAAGAAGAATAACCTCATTACCCTCTGCCAAGCCATACCAAGTCCCAGGCTGTAACTGAAGCCCCTCTCCATCTTTCCAAAAAGATGCTGTCCTCCTGGGGAACACAGGTGGCCACAGCACGATTCTCCAGGCGGATCTCCACAGAAGCGAACAGAGGGAGTCATCTCTTTTTGCCAGCAGAGCAATCCCAGCACTGGGCATGCGTGTGCCCCTTGCTCCTGTCCATTTGCCTATCTTCTCTGGCTGGCCACGCTACTGTAAGTCAGGTGCCAGAGCCGCTCTGCCTGCCTAGCGTGCAACCCTGGCTGCTTCTCACGAACAGAGAGGCCTCGCCCTGGCCGCTTCCTGCAAACAAAAAGAGCTAGTCTCTGCCCTCCTTCCATTTAAGTCTCCCCGACCATGATTCCATGTGCTCCAGAAACATCCAACTTTCCAGCCAATCCCTGTCTTAGACTAGCAGTTCTGCACCCTCCCCTGCCTGTGGGGGCAGGAGAAAATGAGAGGAATTTAATGGGGATGCTGGTTCCATTTACTGAGAGAGGAAGCCTGAGGAAGGAACAGGATTTTGGAAGGAAAGCAAAGACCTAGTTTGGGCCATGCTTTGTTTGAGACATCCAGATGGAGACAGCAAGCAAATTGTTGGACAAATGAGAATTCTTGGAGCACATATTTATCATTCTTTCTTGAATTTTCTGCCCACTTGCGGAAACCTAGGCAAGTCCAAGAATGGGTCTGAAAGGGCAGTTTCCCCTGCTGGACCCCTACAAGGGCCAGGTCCCCATCATCTGAAGGTTTTAGCATGTCGATCGGTAGTAGAATGCTTCATTGCACATAGCAGAAGTGCTTTAGAGTTGAGAAGGCCAAGGAAGTTGTTAACTGCTATTTGTCATTAACTTTCAGTTCAATTTGCCAAGTGCCTTCTTTTTAATTTTGAATGATCTTCAGTTGAGTCTTAGTGTGAAGTTTCTGGTTTCTGCTTACCCTCTCCTTTCTCATCACTCCCTGCCCTGGCTTCTCTAATGAGCCTTTACTCTGTGGACTGTTTAAAGTAAAGAGCTCTAATTCACCTTTTGATGATGAGTGTGAGAGGGCAGTGCAGGGAGATCGCAGAAATAGTTTGCTCTTCTGTGCTTCTGAAAAGTTGAGGAAGAAAACAAAAGAGGGAAACAGACAGGCGGCCGGGCTGGAAGGAGTAACTTCAGGTCTGGTAGCCAGAGCTGCTGGACTAATACTGAATTCCAGCGTCAAGAGCTGTCCCCACTCAGTTACAAGCAGCACTGCTTTCCCCTGTGGGCTGCACCTCTCAAGAGGAAAAAGGCGGCAGAGCTGAGACCATTACACTCAGTTACTTTGTCCAAATCTACATCATCAGAGGTAAAATGGTTAAGGCTCTGAGAGAGGCCAGGAAACAGTCTTCCTCCTCATAGACAATTGGAATGGAGAAAGGGCATTCTCTAACAGATAATGAAAATGTTCACCATTACTTGGTTGGTTTCCTGTTTGAATTTTCAGTAAGAAGGGCACAGTTAAGTTCAACAAAAAGATATCGAGTATAATTCTGCCACTTACTAGCTGTGTAATTTTGGGAAGGTTACTTGAGCTAAGTCTCAAATGTCTCATTTGTAAAGGTAAAGATAATCGATAATTGTAGCCACCTTGTGAGATCATTCATGTAACACATTCAGTGCACTGCCTGGATCAAGACAAGCACTTAATATTTATTGTTACTATTACTACTGTAATGATGACTATCACTATTACCATGTTAGGGAATTTGCTTGGTGTGGGGGATATAAATATAAAATACAATCTAACCATCTAGAAACTTAAGGCTCAGTCAAGATTACATTTAGAGAGATACTATCTATGTAGGTCAGGACAAACAAAAAATCATCTTGGAATTGTAGAATCACACCCTTAATTGGGTAGGGTCAAGTAAGTAGCTCCTGTGTTTGTTCTTTTTTGTTTTTCTTTGGTGGTGGTTGTTTTTTCAAAAAGGAGTTATTAGTAAGGAATAAATGGCTTTAAATTATCAAGATGGTAAAAGCTAGAACCAGTCCTGATTTAGGACATCTGAGCACAGAAGAGTGATTACTTTGGAATCTGACACCTGGAGCCTAGACTGCCAGAGCCTGAGGGCTCTTAGGTCAGTGTGACACTAGAGCAGGCTGGAAAGACCCCACTCTGGCCCAGACTCCTGACCTTGCACTGATTGCATTGTGTGGGTTTCTTTTGGGGACAATGCTTTATCTCTGTTTACATCTTCTGCTAAACAGCTTTGCAGCCTTGCCCGAGTTACCTCACATTCCACTGGCCAGTGCATGGGCATCCTATTATTGTGGAAGTAACGGATGCCTCATACAGAGTTTGGGGTGCAACTATTGTGCTTCCCAGTTCATATCTAGAATGCAAATGTTTGAGTAGCCAAAGTCCGGACTATCCTCTGTCCAACTCCCTCTCTGTAACTGGTAAGTCCTCACTGCCTCATCTGCTGAGGTGACTGGCAATTTGGCCAGGAGCACTTCCTGTTAGAGAGCTCTGGGGTGTGGTCTACCCCAGAAAATATGCCAAGAACCTTCCAGGAATCAGGGACACATGGCCAGTTTTGTCACATTTACCCTTCTGCCTCAGCCATGAGAAGGAGACACTAGAGTCCCTTTCAGGTACCTCTTAATCATGCATAAAGGAGAGGGTGATGGATGGAGGATAGTCTGGATTTCTGGGTTTTCTATTACTGGTTTGTGAGGGTTTGAACATTTGCACTCCTACACAGTCTGGGATACAACTGTTGTACCTCCTAGAGCTGAACTGGGAGATACAACAGTTGTATCCCAAACTGTATAGGAGGCATCCTGGTTACTTCCACAATAGAAGCATGCATAAGTTACAGAAGCAGGAAGCAAGGACTGGTGAGTTCTGTATGAGGAGGTATTGGGGGAATACTGAGAGATCAGGCCTGAACAGGTTTTGGAAGTACGTGTAGTTTACAGTGATAGACGGAGGAAGTTAATTACAGACAGGAGCAACAGCATGGACAAAAGCTTTACTAACTCATGACATAACAAGGCTTCTTTAGTGAACTCAAAGTAGCTTTGTCTACTCTGCCACAGATTCTTTTAGTGGATTCATTTTTTGTTCCAGTAGAGATAACCTTCCTTAGCTCTTTACAAAATACATGTTTAATATATGTAAATATTTGTAAAGTATTTAAAAGAGTGCCTGGCACAGGTTAGCACTACCTTAGTCAAACTTAGGATAACTAAATAGCTCAACTTTTTAGAAATGTAAAGCTATTCTCAAACCCAACCATCCACCCTTTTCTGTTTTTTACTCTTGGCCAGCCGTAATCCCCATCCTTCAAATATCCCAAACTCAATTTCAAAAGCCAAACGTTTTGAGGCCAGTCTAACATAGATGCCGCACAAAACATCCAAAAACGTAAAGGCGTGGCAGGATAACGCTGCAGCAATGTTAGATGTTTTTGGTCTGGGCAGGCAAACAAACAGTATCTAAAACAAGACTTGAAAATTTTCGTGTTATTTCCAAAGTCCTATTTCAGAGGTTTGTTTTAAATAATTGCATCTTGCCTAAGAACCTTGTCCTCATCAGCAGACTGCCGCGTCAGAGGAGGCAAGGAGAATCCGTGGGAGGGAGGAACCAGCTAGTGCCACGTAACTAGGGCGTTCGAACTCATTTGACATCTAGGAAAGGTTAAGAGAAAAAGGTCAGGATGGGCATTAGGGCAGGAGACTCAGAAAGGATCAGAAGTTACGTGCCGTGCAGCCCTGGGACCATGGGCAGAGCGAGATGAAGACCGTCCGGGGTGGAGCGCAAGAAGGATGCGGGGAGAGGAAGGTAACGTGGCGCCCAGTACCTGCCGGGTCCAATGGGAAGCGGGAGCGAGCCGCGCCTCAACCTGCCCAAGGACGTCACGACGCCCAGGCGGACGCTGGGCCAATGGGAGGCCGTCCCGGGCAGAGGCGGGGCCCGGAGGAGTCAGAACTGGGCCTCACTGAGGCGGTTGGCAGAATTGTGTGGCCCTCGCGGGAGAGGCAAGCGGAGACGGCTGCCGCGCACACCGGCCTACCCGAATCCTCAGGCCCGCCACCACCACTGCACGCGTGGTTCCGATGTTTCACTAAGCGGCGTCAGCGCGAGGCCTGAGGGGCGGTGCCGCGGAGGCAGCTCGGGGTCGAGCCTTCCTGTCGCCCATACTTCCTTCTGCGGCGGCCGTCTCGCCTGGCGGGATGGCGGCGGCGGCCCGGGAAAGCGGCCGCACATCTGCCCCCCGACTGCTTCTGCTCCTGCTGGTTACGTTGCTGTGGGCCACGGCTAAGGTCCGGTCCGTCCCCGACGAAGACCTTAGCCATCGGAACAAGGAGCCGCCGGCGCCTCTGCAGCAGCTGCAACCGCAGCCCGCGGCCGTGCAGGTTCCTGAGCCGGCCCGGGCCGAGGTGAGCCGGACGGGCCAGGCCGGGCGAGGCTGCGGCGCCGGCTGCTCTGGGTACCAAGCTCACAGCCGCCCAGAGCGCCGCCCTCAGCTCCGGGCAGCGGGCGTGGGGGAGGGGAGCCCGGCCCCGCTTGTGGAGATGAAGATCGTTGAGGGCTCTTTTTCCGGGGTCAGGCCTGCTGTCTCCCTGCTTCTTATGGGGGAGGGGAACCCCGGGATGGGGAAGGGGAATCCAAGCGGTCAGCCCACTGCAATCCCTTAGTTCGGGAGGACGAAGATGTGAGTCTTGTTGATTGGATGTATCACACAGAGCTGGAAATGGTCATCCCAAGTAGGAAGTTTAACAGGGCAGCTGGGAGGCCTTTTGTTTTCTCTGATGGTAACATTGGTCTTTTCACTGTTGAAACAACTTATACCAAACTTTTTACCCAAATTCAAGCTTTGCACGACCCGTGATTTTTTTTTTTCCCCAAATGTGACTCTCACTTTTTAAAAACATGCTCTGGCTTGTAGGAAGTAGCCATTAGGAACGCAGAGGAATGATCAGTCTTTGGCAGTAGTACAGAGTACTGTAGTGATGTGGGATGCCAAAACTAAATTTATAAGTATACCAGAACTCTGTTCTTTGGCCTTCATTAAATAGATATTAATTAATGTCTTTATGTTAATAGAATCACTTCATCACTTGCATTCAAAATCTCGGCAGCGTTTTTAAACTAATTCCCTCTACCAATCCTGGGCTTTCTCATTTCCAGTTTGGACTCCTGAATTCAGGTCCTCTGTTCTCTGTCCTAGAAGAGGACGGTTTGGCGCTCAACACCCCTCCCCCTCCACTCTCACCCCAGGCTGTTTTCAGCCTGTCACCACCTAACGAATCTTCCTAAACATTGAATTCTGTTTTACTTCTCAGAATTCTTCAGAGTTCCCCTGCATACTGATTTCAGTCCAGCCTCTTCAGCAGGATGTTCAGGTTTCTTCCTGATCTGGCTCCCATCAACCTCCATACTTTTTAGCCTCCACTCCGTGGCTCAACCCAGATACGTGCCATGTGCTCTGTCGTTAGTCTCCAACAAAAGGCCTAAAAAGCCGGGGCGGGGGGAAGGCTTCAGTGAGCCTGAAGCCCACTAATCAGAACATTCCCATCTTTCAAGATCCAACAGATATATCTCAGACTTCTCTACTATTTCCTGGTTAAAAGTGATTTCTCTTGCTTGGCACTCCTGGGCTCAGCTGACCCTGTTCACCATTTCCACTTATGAAATTGAACTGAAATGCTGATTCATGAAATATATTCTTAGGGTTTATCATTTAGCCTCCTGTCATTTAACTCATTGGAAGTTTTTTCCCCCAAACAGTAACTATTCTGGGTTAAGTATAATAGTTTTGTGAATGAAAGAGATACATTTTTAATATAACTTTCCATAAACTTTTCGTATAAATTTTAGTCATATAGTGAGTTTTGAGATACAAATAGTGGTAGGTATGGCTATTAATAATACCCACTAGACAACTCGGAAAAAAATGTAGCTGTGTAAAATAAAGTCAGCAAGTGCCTAGTGACCATGTTTAAGTGGTCTTAAGGATCCTTTAAAATTGTGATGTGGAGGGAAGGGGCATGCACAATATAATCATGATTTTTGTTTTTAACATTTTGATAGATTGTTGATGGTTCTTTTTAGATAAGATTCTGTTCTAGTTTCTTCTCTATTGCATTATAATCCAGTTTTAATTATATTTTCATGTGACTTTTGGATATGGCTCAACTGTTTCTACTTACAGTGCACCATGTTGGAAGATAATTTTTCTTTCATATGTTTTCTAAACCATGTAATACAAGTATCATTTGCTTTTTTGTCCACTTGGTGGAGGTAAGATGGTCAGCGTTCAATTTAATAAGCATACAAGTAAGACTTCAGCATTGCTGAATATCTCAAAGTTTCAACTGTTTTGCTTTACTTGCAGTAGCTCTTTTTAAATAGGGTGGGAAAGAAAAAAAAAGACAAAAAAGGAAAAAAGGGCAGGATGTTTAAACTTTTTTCATTCCACTATGTGAGAGTAGACTAATGAAAATGGAGGAAGGAAATCTTCATTGGTAGGCATTCAAGTGTAAGATGTATTTATAAAAATGTAGTTATATTTTTAGGGTGCTTTGAAGCAAGAAAACTGAATTTCTAAGGGATATTTCTGCATTAGGTTTGTTTTTTTCTCTGTAATCAGATAAAAAATGGGGGGATGTTCACTCTGAACTTAAAATTAAGCCCCAGTTTACAAACCCATGAAAAAAGTACTGTTGATCACTTGGATCTTATGTATTATAGTTTATGCTTATAGTGACTTTTTTTTTTTTTCTAATTTCTTCCTTTGGCAGAGTATGTAATACCCTTTAGTTGAGGGAGATCAGATCGATGTAATAAAGGTGATTTATAATTTGGTGCCTGTTTTGGAAGTTCAAAGAACTACTTTGGTTAAATAGCACAGTTGATAAAGCCAGAAAAGCCTGTTACCTAAGCCAGTACAAATTCTTGTTATTGTATTTCTGCTTTACTTTTTCTTGGAATGTATTTTATTATCTTGTTTAACTGTGGTAAGGCCTTCTTCCACCCAATATTTAAAATTTTTTTTAAATTTTCATTAAGTTGCAGTCCTGATCCATCCAGTTCAGCCTCCCAATTCTAGCCTCTTTACAGACAGGTAAGATCAAGGCCATTAGGTATGAGGACTCTAACCTTGCTCATGATTTCTGTGTCAGAATTAAATGATCATTATGTTACTGAATTTATATGGTGGTATTCTACCATCAAACCAATTCATTAAAACAAATTAGTGAAATATTTAATGCATTTCAAGTGTCAGAATTTATAAATACATTAAAAACAATTCATAAAAATAAAGTTAAACATTAAAATAAAAATGTGTTAATATATATTCTAATATGAATTAACAGGTAACAATAATAAAATATTTCCTCTTTCAGTGCAATCTTTTTAAAACTAGGTTTATCCATGTTGTCATTAAGTTGCCTGTTTATTTTTGTGCACATCTTCCAACTTCCACAAAAGGTTTTTTCTGATTCCATATAATAAAGTAGCAGCGAGGAGACAGTTTTAAGCTAGTTCTAAGTGTTTTCTCCTGACTCCATTATCTTCAAATAATCTTACCTCTTGTGTGATAATTTGTTGAGTGACTTTGGTTTTGTTTTTTTGGCAGGGCCATCAGTCTTTTTCTTGGTATAACAAGTTGTAGATTTTATTTCAAAGAAAGCATCTTCTTTTCTAGTATCATCATATGTAGATGGAGGAACTGATGTGGGTATCTGTATCAATTTCAATGAAGTCAAACATAATGTGTTCATTTGAACTCTAGAATAGGAGTAATTTTTTTCATTGTTGACTGTCATTCTCCTCTTGAAGATCATGAAAGCATAAAAAAGTACTTTCTAAATGAAGGTACTTTATTGTTTTTTTACAATTTTTCAATTTGGAACTAATTTTAACTTTGAATAAAAAAGAGTTTTATTTAACAAGTTTTTTTAAAAAAATAGGTTGTTGACCCTGCTCTCAAGATGTAAATAAATTTGGGTTTAAGACCCAAATTAAAATCCTGAAATAATGGTATTTGTGCCAAGGAAACACAATATTTCATTAGTTACTATGGTAAAACATTGCATAACTGAATAGTGGAATGTAGAAACTGGAATTTTTAGTCATTGCATCTGACTCTCCTGTATACATCTAAATATTTGCTTCTCTGCACATACTTTTTGCTTTTCTTCATGTATTGGTCAAAACTGTTAACCTTTCCATACTTCTTCTTTGTGTCCATGTGCCTATTCTTCTCTGACCTCCAATATTTTCCTTCCTCAATACCTTTATTCTCTACTTTTCATTGTTTCCTTTCTATCTGCTTACACATGCCCACAGGTTTTTTCCTATTTAGGAGAAGAAAATTTTAAAAGGCCATTAATTTAACTACTTCACTCCATTACAGGCATACCTTGGTTCATTGAGCTTTGCTTTATTGCGCTTCATTTTTTACAAATTGAAGGCAAGTCCCTCCACCAGCAAACAGATTACAACTCGTTTTATTGTGGTGGTCTGGAATGGAACCTAGAATATCTCTGAGGTATGCCAGTAGTTTATTCAGTTTTATTAACCAAAATTTAATCTAGAGAATTAGCTGCTTTTTCACTTTGCTTTAAGCCTTCCACTGTCTGGCCTCAGCTCCTGTCTTTTTATTGAATAAAAATTTCATTTTCGAATTTGGCACTGTTAACTCCACTTTTTGAAGAGTCCTACACCATCTTGACTGTATGAACTTGGGAAAATTATTTAATACTATTGGTCCTCAGTTTCTCCTCTTGTGTTAGTTGGAATAACAACTCTTAAGGCTTTTCATATACATCAAACAATGTATATGAAAATACCTGGCATCTAGTTAGTAGCTCTGAATGGTGATTGCCCATACTTGACCATCTGTGATTTTCTGCCTGGCTTTCTAAATAGCTAAAACAGTTTTTGTTTTCTCTTTTTTCTTACTCCACCCCTTTCCCTAAAGCTCATTTTTTTCAATTTAATCTCTGCCTTTTCCCTTGGAAAATTTATCTACTTGCAAAGCTCTTGCTGATAAATTTAGGCTGCCAGTAACCAGATACGTACCTTGAGGCTATGCTGGCCTAAACTCAGGTGTCCTGTTTGAAGTTCTATTGATTCCTGTTTATCACGTACAGAATTTTTTTCTTCTCTGTGTTTCTTCACCATTGGTCTTGTGCAGCTGACCACCTGATTGGTCCAGTGCCTTTGATATCCTCTGCTTTTTGTCCTGATCTGTTAGACACCACAGTGCCTTAATCATGCTTGTGTCTTCTACTCAAAAACTTTTAAGGGCTACTTGCTTGCCTCTAAACTGGTGTAAACATACAGAATTTTCAGTCTGGGCTCCATTTATTTTGTGTTCTCCCAACCATTCATCTGATGGTTTACTCCCTGTGCTCAGAACATGCCAATATTCTTTTAAATTGGTAGTTTAGGAAAGGAGGTACACATGTATATCTCATTGTATTTTCAAGTTAGCCATTGCCTAAGTAACTAGTGCTGAATCCTGTTAAGACTTTGAAGGAGCCTTATGAAATGAACCTCACAACTGACTTCCCCTGTTGGTCAAAAGTTACCCCACAGTTGTTAAGTCCTCTGTACTTCTGGGTGATGAATGAGAAAGTACAGAGCACTTATTTTTTGGTTGGACCTGCCTGAAGCCATTTATAGACTACAAGGCATTGAGAGCACAGAAGCCTAGCCACTATACCACCCAGGAACTCCTCCCTGTTTTTTTTTTTTTTTTTTTTTTTTTTTAATGAAGCTTTATTGGAACAGCCATACCCACCCATTCCTTTAAGGATTGTATCTATGGCTGATCTGAAGCCACAGCATCAAAATTGGGTAGTTACCACAGAGACTGTATGGTTGTTGAGGTTAAATATATGGCCCTTTAAGAAAAAGTTTGCTGACCTTTGTTCTAGTCCTGGTTCCTTCCCTGGAAATACCCACTGTTACTGTTTCCTGAGATTTAGTGTGCATTATTAACTCATATGAGGGTTATCTGGATAAGTATCCAGGCACATTATATGAAAAATAGAGACATTTATGGCTGGATTTTTTCCTGGGCAACCTCATATCTGTACCTAACTCCCTGTCACTCCACACACATATATGCAGTGACTATATACATAAGATGTACTTTTTCCAACTTAAATATATCCTAATTATTTTTCCTTATTAGTATATATAAACCATTCTTATTCTTACTTTTAGTCCTATAATATTCTAGTATATGGAGCAACCATTTATTTTACCAGTACCTATTGGTAGACGTTTAGTTATTTTGTCTCTTTATTATTATAAATAATAACATGTATACAAGTTTCTGATACAAGAAGATTAACTCCTTGAGTGTTCTCATCTTGAACTTGGTTTCAATTGTGTATGTTCCATGGACTCATTGCCCGCAGTATGTATTCAGTGTTATTCCAGGCGAGCAGGCTCATTAGGGGTTCGAGTTGTTGGGATAGGTCTTGCTCATGAGTTTCTACATCAGTTGGATCTTAAAGAATCTAGATAGATAGGAGGGTAATGAAAAGAAGGGAGTGGGGAAGCAGGACTGCATGATTGAAGACTTGTGGCTACCAAAAACTTGGCATGCTCTTGGACTGCACTTGACAGTATTTAGCTGTGATCCATGTGGTGGTTCTTAAGCATTTGAAAAGATACGGCTAGTCCAAATTAAGATGTGTGTGAGCTATATGTGGTGAGTAGACATACACTGGAGTTTGAAGACTTAATATGAAAAAGAAAGAATGTTAAAAATCTCTTAATTTTTAAAATGCCAGAGAAGTATTTTGGATATATGGGGTTAAATAAAATATTAAAAATAATGTTTTTACCTTTTTTTGTTCTTCAGTTGTAGATAAAAGTACCTTGTCACCATTTCTGTCAGATTTGATCCATGGCACCTTAGTTACCATAATTTCTTTTCCCAGTAGTAGTAGCAAAAGTATGTATAAATATTTTTTTT
>PVJL010012633.1:7398-36310 GCA_004026885.1 Lyroderma lyra | reverse complement strand
GGGGTTTTAATTCTCCCAGGGTCTCATAGAGTTTCAGCCAACCGTGTCTCTACTCTTGTCATTTCTCAGCTTCTAACCCACCTGGGATTGTGTTATTCTTTCACTAGAATATTCAGATTCCCATCTCATTCCTCCTCCCAGCCCCAGGTTTGTTCTGCAGCTCTGTCCATGCTCTGCTCTCTCCCTTTTCTCCCATTTACCTCCCTTCTTTTTTTCCCACTTACTGGTGCTTTTTTTCTGTGATTCTTGGATGTCTCAAGTAAGCCTGTGCTACTTTGTGTCTTTATTTGTCCTTGTAGCCGAGATGCATCTCTTGGAGGCAGCATAAGTTTGGGTTTTTGTTTTTGATTCAATCTTTTTCCTTGTGCCTTTTTATTGGTTATTTCAGTCCACTTATATTTAGGGTAATTATTGATATGTGGAGATGTATTGCTGTAACTTTTTCTTTTGTTTTGTTAGTTTGGTATGCCATCTCAACTGTTTCTTTGGTTTCTTATTTATTTTTTCAGTTATTTTAGGTTAGTGGGTTTTATGAAATTTTTCTGTTTCTTCTTATTTTTTTGTTATGTTTATCAGTTTGGAATTATCTTTGTAATGGTTACCATTAATTTTATGTAAATGAAAGTTTCATATATGAAATTGCAACTTTTCTTGAGCATGCTTTTTATCCTCATTCTCCTTTAAAAATTTAAACTTATAGTTCTTCTCTAATGTTTTTATTGTCCCAATTTATTTCTATTTAGTTTCTACTTTTTTTAAAGGTCAAATAGCATTTTTCAGTATTTTCTGAAATGCTGGCCTTGTGCCAGAGAATTTTCTCAGCTTCTGTATGTCTGAAAATATTTTTATTACTCTTTTATACATAAAGAATAACTTTGCTGTATAAATTATTCCTAGCTGGTAATTTTTATTTTTCAATACTTTGAATATATGATTCCAATTTTGCCTGAGTTGTAGTTTCTTCTGAGAAGTCTGATGAAAATCTGATTGTTTGTTTTTCTTAAAAATTTATTGGGGTGACATTAATTAATGAAAATTACATAGGTCCCAGGTGTACAATTATACATTACATCTTCTATGTGTTATATTAAGTATTCATCATCCAGAGTCAGTTCTCTTTCCAACACCATATATTTGCTTCCCTCTCCCTTCTCCTCCTCACTCCTCCTTCCCTTATCCTTAGGTAACTATTAAATTATTGAGTGTGTCCCTGAGTTTTGTTTCTTTCTTGCTTTTGATTTTATGTTAACAATCAAACTAAATTTCTCCATGTCTTTCACTTATTTTATCTACTCTTCCATCCCTCCTTCCATCCTAAAGAAGTCCCTCTAACATTTTTTAGCACTAGTTTGGTAGTGATAAATCCATTTAGTTTTTTCTTATCTGAGAAGCTCTTTGTCTGTCCTTCAATTTTGAATGCTAACCCTGTTGGATACATTATTCTTGGTTGTAGATCCCTGATTTTCATCACATTAAATATTTTCTGCCAATCACTTCCGGTCTGTAAAGTTTCTGGTGAGAAATCAGCTGAGAGTTGAATAGGTGTGTATAAGTTACTACTTCCACTTCCTTTGCTGTTTTAGGAATTTTCTATTTTTTTTTAACATTTGCCACTTTAATTATGATGTATCTCAGTGTGTTCTTGTTAGGGATCATCTTGTTTGAAATTCTTTGTGCATCTTGGACTTGTATGTCCATTTCCTTCATCATGTTAGAAAAATTTTCAGTCATTATTTCTTTAAATAATTTCTTGATTCCTTGTTTTCCTTGGTCCCTTCTGGCGCCCCACTTATTTTGATATTTTTACATTTGATATAGTCTCAGAGGAATCTCAGTCCATCTCCAGTTTTTTGACAATTATTTTCTATCTGTTCTGGCTGGGTGTTTTCTGTTGGCTTTTCTGAAAATCACTGCCTTGTGCTTCAATTTTATCTAGTTTAGTGACTCTTATTCCATTCTTCATTTCAGTTAATGTACTCATGATCTCTTTCTGGTCCTTTATAATGGTTTGTAAATCTTCTGTAATGTGTGCTATCTCTCTGTTGAAATTATTGTTCAGTTTCTTAAGCATTTTTATAATTGTTGCTTTAAACTCTGTTTCTGATGTGTCATTTGTCCTCATCTCTTTAATTTGAGCTCCCTTTCTCTGGTTTCTTACTTTTGCAGCCACTCTGCTACAGTTTCTTTTAATTTTGCTGCTGATTGTGGGTGGGCAGAAGTCTATGCAGAAGGGGTATTTGTGGCTTTGTTTTCTTCCTGAGGCTGTGGGTGTCATGCAGGGAGTTTGGGCATGATTGGGCCTTTCTGTTCTCAGATTACCCAAAGTACAGATTCTGCCCTGAACCTTGTGGTCAGTCCCATATGCTGGTCTTTCAGATCATTCTGTTTATGGGGCAAGAACAAGATGGAGGGTGCTCACAGCACCCTCTTTCCTTCTCCTTACCAGCCTGAACATTCGTGCTGCAGCTTTTCAGGGTCCAATCGCTCCCACTTCTTTAAGTACCAAGGTGAAATCTGACCACTGCATTTTGCAGACCAGTCTGCAATTCCTGGGGTGAGAGTAAGGTGGTTGCTATATCTCACATCCCACCTCTGGGCCTTTTTTTATCTGTCCCATGGACTGAGTGAGGTCTGAATAGCTCTCTCACTGCCTTCTTCCTCCTCCCTCCCCCAGTGGTAGAGTTCCAAGCAGGGGCATGTGAGTGGCTACATTTCCACTCTTTCCCTTTTATTTTCCCTTTGTTTAAACCTCTGCCTCCCTGCAGGTACCTTAATGTGACCAGTAGGTTTATTAGCTGTGATTATGCACTGTGTAGAATGTCCTTGCTTTAGGTAGAGGTGTTCTATTTGTTTTAATTTCCAGAGAAATTTTTTGGAGGTCTTTCTCATGTCGACATTTTAATGCCATGCACCTGATCAGTTTTATTTATAGGTTATAGTTTTCATTTTTTGGCTGCCTTAAGAATTTTTCTTTGTCATTGGTCTTTAACATCTTTATTAAAATGTGCCTTGGAAAAAGTTTGCGAAACTTCAGGTAGTTAGGAGTCCTGATTGCTCCTTAAATTTAAACTCCATTTTTTAAATAAAAATTTGGGAAGTTGTCAATGACTATTTGAGTAGACTTTCTGTGCCTTACTCACAGTTTTTTTCTTTTATCTGGTAAACCCATTATTATGTTATTTTTTCTAATGGAGTCAGAGTATTCTTGTGAATTTCTTTAATTTTTTTTTTTTTACTCTCAAGTCTCTCTCTTTTACTTTCTGTGACATTTTCATATTTTCTACCTTCAATATCACTATTTCTTTTCTGAATCCGGTTTACTCTGTTTCCTAAGCTAGCTATTTCATTTTTTATCTCTTTTATTGTGTTTTTCATCTCTAATATTTCTATTCGGTTTTTCTTTGAAGTTTCAATCTTTGGTAAAATATTTGTTTTGTTTGTTGATTTTATTTCTGAGATTATTAAACTGCTTGTCTGTGTTTTCTTGTATTTCACTAAAATTTTTCATACTTACAATCTTAAAATCTTATCATTCTATCTCTTTAATATTATTACCTGGTGATTTTATTTTCTTTCTTAGCAGACCTGTTAGTTTTGTTGTTCTTATTTATTTTCAAATTGTTCACTTTTCTGAGCAATTACTGGAGTGTATGCTGCAGCTGGTAGATATGAAGAGGTTTTTCTATTGTTTTACACAATGTATTGCTGTATCATTTTATTTTCTCTTGTGTTATTCCTTTTCCTTGCATGGTTTCTTGAGTGGTTTCTTTTCAGGTAGACTTCTTCTTTTTCAATTTATTTTTATTGTTAGACTTATTGGGGTGACATATGTTAGCAAGGATTACAAAGGTTGCAGGCATACAATTCTACAGTGCATTGTCAATTTGTTGTATAATAAGTTCATTACCTAATTGATTTTTCTTTCCATCACCATATATTTATCCTTCTCTCCCTCCCCTCCCACCCACTCCCGGTCCTTCTCTCCCTGACCCACTCATCCCCAAATGATTATTAAAGTATTCATTGTGTCCATGGGACATTTGTTTGTTTGTTCAATTCTTTTTTCTTTATTGCTTTCAGTTTTATATTCTGCAAATGAGTGAAGTCATACAGTTGTTGGGTTTTCTGTATGACTTATTTTGCTAAGCATAATGATCTCCAGGTCCATCCATTTTGGTGCAAATGGCAATATTTCATCTTTTCTTATACCTCAATAATATTCCATTGTGTATATGTACCACGGATTCTTTATCCAGTCATCTGTCACAGAGTACTTTGGTTGTTTCCATGTTTTGGCCACAGTAAACAGCACTGCAATAAACATTGGGGTATATAAGTCTTTGCAGAAAAAGGCTTTCAAGTATTTTGGGTAGAGTCCCAGAAGGAGGATTACTGGGTCACATGGTAACTCCATTCCAAATTTTCTGAGGAACATCCACACCATCTTCCACAGTGATTATACCAATTTGTATTCCCACCAGCAGTGTCTGAGAGTTCCCTTTTCTCCACATCCTCTCCAGCACTTGTTATTCCTTGTTTGGTTGATAATACCCATTCTAAAAGGAGTGAAGTGGTATCTCATTGTAGTTTTGATTTGCATTTCCCTGATAGCTAATGAAGATGAGCATTTTCTCATATGTCTGCTGGCCATTTGTATTTCTTCATGGGAGAAGTGTCTGTTTAGTTCTTCTGCCCACTTTTTAATTAGGTTGTTTGTTTTTTCATTGTTAAGTCTTATTAGATCTTTATATATTTTAGATACTAGACCCTTATCTGATGCGTTATTTGCAAGTATTTTCTCCCATTCAGTTGTCTGTCTCTATGCTTTGTTGATGGTTTCTTATGCTGTGCAGTAGCTTTTTAGTTTGGTGTAGTCCCATTCATTTAATTTTGCTTTTACTTCCCTTGCCTTTGAGGTCAGGTTCATGAAGTCTTCCTTGAGTCCTAGGTCTTTAAGTTTAGTACCGATGTTTTCTTCTGTATATTTTATTATTGCAATTCTGATATGAAGTTCTTTAATCGATTTTGAATTAATTTTTGTATATGGAGAGAGTTCACAGCTCAGATTTATTCTTTTGCATATGTTTTTCCAGCTTTCCCAGCACCACCTACTAAAGTGGCTGTCTTTTCCCCATTGTATATTTTTTGCTCCTCTATCGAAAATTATATGTCCATAAATTTGTGGATTTATTTCTTGGTTTTCAGTTCTGTTCCATTGGTCTATATTTCTGTTTTTCTACAATACAAAGCTGTTTTGACTACAGACGCTTTGTAATATAAATTGAAGTCAGGGAGTGTAATGACACTAGCCTTATCCTTTTTATGTAGTATTGCTTTGGCAATTTGAGGTCTCCTGTGGTTCCATATAAACATGATAATTCTTTTAGCTCTTTCACAAAAGTATGATTGTGGGATTTTGATGGGTATTGCATTAAATCTGTAGATTGCTTTGGACAGAATGGCCATTTTAACAATGTTAAGTCTTCCCATTTATAAACAGGGGATATTTTTCAATCTCTTAATGTCTGTATCAATTTCTTTCAAAAGTGTCTTATAGTTTTCTGTGTATAAGTCTGTTAAGTTCTTTGTTAAGTTAATTCCCAGGTATTTCATTCTTTTTGTTGTGATAGCAAAAGGAATTGACTCCCACAATTCTGTTTCTGAGGATTCGTTCTTTGTATATAGGAATGCTGTTGATTTTTATACATTGATTCTGTATCCTGCAACTTTACTGTATTCATTTATTGTTTCCAAAAGTTTCTTGTTGGAAACTTTGTAATTTTTTATATAAAGGATCATGTCATTTGCCAATAGTGACAATTTGACCTCTTCTTTCCCAGTGTTGATACTTTTTATTCCTTTCTCTTGCCAGGCTGCTGTTGCTAGAACTTCCAGTACTATATTAAACAGCAGTGGTGACAGGGGACATCCCTGTCTTGTTCCTGATTTTATGGGAATAGGGTTCAGCTTTTCACCATTCAGTATGATGTCAGCCAAGGGTCTTTCATATATGGCCTTTATTATGTTGAGATACTTTCCTTCTATACCTATTTTATTTAGTGCTTTGATCATAAATGGATGCTGTACCTTGTCGAAAGCTTTTTCTGCATCAATTGAAATGACCATATGGTCTTGATCTTAGATTTTGTTTATGTGGTGTATCACATTGATTGATTTTCGCATGTTGAACCATACTTGTGCTCCCAGGATGAATCTCACTTGATCTTGATGTATGATCTTTTTGATGCATTGTTGTATTCTTTTTGCTAATATTTTGTTTAGAATTTTTGCATCTGTGTTCATCAGAGATATTTGTCTATAGTTTTCTTTCTTTGTGTTATCTTTGCTGGGCTTTGGTATTAGGGTAATGTTGGCCTCATAGAATGAGTTAGGAAGCATTGCTTCTTCTTCAGTTTTTTGGAAGAGCCTGAGGAGGATAGATGTTAACTCTTCTTTGAATGCTTGGTAAAACTCATTGGTGAAACCATCTGGACCAAGGCTTTTGCTTTTAGAATGATTGTGGATAGTCGTTTGAATCTCTTCATTATCAATTGGTCTATTTAGATTATCCAGTTCTTCTTGGTTCAGTCTAGGTAGGCTATAAGTTTGTAGAAACTTGTCCATTTCTTCTAGGTTGTTAAATTTAGTGGCATAAAGTTCTTCATAATATTTTCTTATAGTCCTTTGTATTTCTGTGTACCAGTCGTTATTTCTTCCCTTTTATTTCTAATTTTGGATATTTGTGTCCTTTCCTTTCGTCCTTCGATTTGTCTCACCATGGGTTTGTCAATTTTGTTGACTTTCTCAAAGGAACAGCTCTTCGTAATATCATTTTTTTCTATTGTCCTTCTGTTCTCTAATTGGTTTAGCTCTGCTTTAACTTTTATTGTATCTTTCTTTCTGCTGCCTTTGGGTTTTGTCTGCTCTTCTTTTTCTAGTTCTTTAAGATGGGATGTTAAGATGTTTACTTGTGATTTTTTGTGTTTCTTAAGATAGGCCTGTAATGATATAAATTTCCCTCTTATTACCGCTTTCGCTGTGTCCCAATAATTTTGATATGTTGTATTTTCATTGTCATTAGTTTCTATATATTTTTAATCTCATCTTTTATTTGTTCTTTCATCCAGTCCTTTTTTGATAAGCTGTTTAATCTCCATGTATATGTGGTTTTGTCTGCTTTCCTTTTACAGTTGATCTCCAATTTCAAAGCTTTCGTCTGAGAATATAGTTGGTATGATTTTGATCTTCTTGAATTTGCTGAGGCTACTTTTGTGCCCCAGCATGTGATCTATCCTTGAGAATGCTCCATGTGCCTTAGAAAAGAAGGAATAATCTCTTTTTGCTGGATGAAGTGAGGACACTTATGTCCACTTGCTTTAATGTGTCGTTTAGAGATGATGTTTCTGTATTTATTTTCTGTTTGGATGATCTGTCCATGGCTGTTAGCAGGGTGTTTATGTCTCCCACATTGATTGTGTGTTCATCAGTTTCTCCTTTCTAGTCTGTTTGTAGTTTCTTTGTATGTTTGGGTGCATCCTGGTTGGGAGCATATATATTAGTTAGTGTCAAGTCTTCTTGTTGTTGTGTTGTGCCTTTTATCATTAAATAGTGTTCATACTTGTCTTTTACTATCTTTTCAACCTGAACTTTGTTTCATTAGATATCAGTATGGCCACTCCTGATTTTCCTTGGTTACCATTTGCTTGGAGTATTGTATCCCATTCTTTTCACTCTGAATCTGTGCTTATCCTTATGGCTGAGGTGTGTTTCTTGGATACAGTACATGGATGCGTTCTGTTTTTTAATCCAGTCTGCTACTCTGTGTCTTTTTATTGGTGAGTTCAGTCCATTAACATTTAGAGTGATGATCACTATGGGAGAATTTCCTGTGGCCATTACTTATTTCTTTGTTAGTTTTTGTCTTATTTTTGTTTCTTTCTTGTTGCCCCAACTTTGTTCCATTTTTCCTGATGTTTTGTTTCAGGCTGAAGAGCCTCCGTCAGTATTTCTTGGAGTGCTGGCCCTGTGCTCGCAAATTCCCTCAGTTTCTGTTTGTTTGAGAAGATCTTAATTCCACCTTCATATCTGAAAGATAATTTTGCTGGATAAATTATTCTTGGCTTTAAGTTCTTCTCTTTTAAATTTCTGAATATTGAATTCCACTCCCTCCTGGCTTTCAGAATTTTTACTGAGAAATCTGATGCTAGCCTGATGGGTTTTTCTCTAAAGGTTGTTTTTTTTTTTTTCCCCTGGCTGCCTTGAGAATTGTCTCTTTGTCTTTAGCTTTGGACATCTTTAGTACCATGTGTCTTGTAGAAGATGTGTTAGGGTCCAGATATCTAGGGGACTTATTTTCTTCTTGAACTTGTGGTTCCAGATCTTTCCGTAGGTTTGGGAAGTTCTCATCTATGATTTGTTTGAGTATGCTCTCTGTAGAGTGCTCTACCCTTTCTTCTATTCCTATTATCTTGACGTTGTTTTGTCTCATGGGGTCAGATAGTTCTTGTAGCGTTCTTTCAATCCTTTTGGTTCTATATTCCTTCTCTTCCTCTTTCTGCTCTGTTTCCATGTTCTGATCTTTGATATTACTAATTCTTTCCTCCATCTGGTTGGCTCTGTTTCCTATGGCAGTTATTTCATTTCTCACTTCTTTTATTGTATGATTTATCTCTCGCATTTCCATCTGAATAGTCCTTGTGTTTTGAATTTCTTTGTTAAATTGTTCCTTTTGTTCATGGAGATCCTTTTTTTGTCATTCATGTCCTTTTCTATGTTGTTTATCTCAGCCATGGTGCTGTGCCAATATGTTTTCATTTCTCTCAGAGCCTTTAGAATGGCTACATTAAATTCACTGTCATATAATTCGGAAACTTCTAGGTCTAAGAAGTTGTCTTGATAAATTTCCTGTTCTTTCTGAGGTGTTTTAATTTTTAAGGAATTCATCCTGTCTGCTGGGTTCTTCCTCTTTGACATAAGGGTGTTATGTTCAGTAGTGGCCAAGAGCCCAGATTATTACTTTTGTGGTGTCTTGCTGTAGGGCAGACATGAGGTGGTACTTGGGGGGCAAATATTGGGAGACAGAGGGGTTGTTTATTTCTTATTTCTGGTCTCCTGCTATGTTTGGAGGCGGTGCGCATCTCTCATGGTCCCTTAGCATCCTGTAGTTAGTTAGTTGTTTGGGGAGGTTGTAGGAAAGGGGAGAGGCTAAGAAAAGGCATAGTGGGGCAGCTCCACCTTCTGCCCTATGCTGGGGAAGCTGGGTGATGCGGGCCTAGTCTGCTCCTGCTGGCTGGGTTGAATGCTATCAAATCTGCCTTTCTTCCCATGCCTGCTTCCGTGGCCAAATGTTGGGGTAGATTCTGTGGGCTCGCTGTGCTTTTAGGATACAGGGGCGCGCGAGCAGTCGTGCACACAAGTCCGAAGCTGTGGGTCTGTCCCCATGGTAGGAAGGCAGCTGGACCCCGCTGCAGCGGGCCTGGAACGGGAGCTGCAACCCCACGCAGGATCTGTGCATGCTAGGCAGCAGCTGGTCCGTCTCTGCAGTGGGCCAGAACGGTAGCCTCAGCTCTGTGCAGTAGCTGCACGCCCCTGTGCTGTGGGTCCCAAGGGAGCCTAGAGCCAAGATGTCGTCTTTGCATTCCAGAGTCCTCACTCAGCCCAGCTACCACTCAAGAATTCCAGAGGCTAGCTCTCAAGCTCTGTCCCCAACTCGCCGCTCCAAATTTCTGCTCCCCAGCCTAGCTTCCCAATAGACTCCCACTGTGCTGCCACTTTGCTAGGGCTTTTCCTCTTGTTGCCTCTTGGCTTCTCCCCTCCCATGCACTGCAGTCAGCCACGATCAGGTCCTGTTGTGATCCATCTTTGTTCCTTCCCCTCTTCCATTTGCCCCTTTCTCTGCAACCCTTAGGTGTTTACTTGCAATGCGTGGATGTCTCAGCTGCCGTTTGTTTGTCACCCAGGGTCCTCTTTCTTGGCTCCTCGGTGGCCGCTCAATTGTGTTTTCTGGGAGAGGCTTTAGGGACCTCCTCTCCAGTTGCCATCCTGTCCTCCTCTTTTGTTTTTTTCTTGTTGCCCCAACTTTATTACATTTTTCCTGATGTTTTGTTTCAGGTCAAAGAGCCTCCTTCAGTATTTCTTGAAGTTCAAGCTTTGTGCTGGCACATTCCCTTAGCTTCTGTGTGTCTCAGAAGGTCTTTATTCCACCTTCATATATGAAAGATAATTTTGCTGGATAATTTATTCTTGTCTGGATGTTTCTGTCTTTTAAACTTTTGAATATTAGATTCCACTCCCTCCTGGCTTGCAGAGTTTCTGTTGAGAAACCTTATGCCAGCCTGATGGGTTTTCCTCTAAACGTTATAGTTTTTCTTTCCCTGGCTGCCGTGAAAATTGTCTCTTTGTTTTTAGTTTTGGACATCTTTAGTACACTGTTTCTTCGAGAAGATTTGCTAGGGTCCAGGTATCTAGGGGACCTGTTTTCTTCTTGAACGTGGGGTGCCAGATCTTTCCACAGGTTTGGAAAGTTTCCATCTAGTATTTGTTTGAGTATTCTCTCAGTAGAGTGCTATGCTCCTTCTTCTAATCCTATTATCCTGATGTTGTTTCATCTCATGGAATCAGACAATTCTTCCAGAGTTCTTTCAATCCTTTTGGTTCCATATTCCTTCTCTTCCTCTTTCTGAGATATTTCCATGCTCTGATCTTTGATACCACGAATTCTTTCCTCCATCTGGTTGGCCCTGTTTCCTATGGCAGTTATTTCATTTCTCACTTCTTTTATTGTATTATATATCTCTCACATTTCCATCTCAATCTTCCTTATGTTTTGAATTTCTTTGTTAAATTGTTCCTTTTGTTCATGGAGTTCCTTTTTATGTCATTCATCTCAGCTATGGAGTTCTGGCAGTATGTTTTCATTTCTCTCAGAGCCTTTAGAATGGCTACTTTAAATTCACTGTCGCTTAGTTCAGAAACTTCTAGGTCTAAGAAGATGTCTTCTGGATAAATTTCATGTTCTTTCTTTGCAGTTTTAGTTTTTAAGGAATTCATCCTGTCTGCTGGGATTTTTCTCTTTGACATGAGAGCATTGTGTCCAGCAGAGCCCAGGAGCCCTGATTAGTACTTTTGTGGTGTCTTGCTATAAGGCAGACATTAGGTTTCTCTGGGGACCCACTTTTGGGAGACAAGGGGGTTGTTTACTTCTTATTTCCTTCCAAGTTTGGAAGTGATGTGCCTGTATCCTTCCATTTCCTGGAGTTAGTTGGTTGGGGAGGCTTTAGAAGAGGGGAGAGGCCAATAAAAGGAGTGTTGAGGCGGCTCCACCTCCTGCCATATGTTATGGAAACTGGACGATCCGGGTGGAGGCTGCTCTTGTTGGGTGGCGTGAATGCTATCAAATCCACCTTTCTTCCCAGGCCTGCTCTATCAACCAGCCAGTTTGGTGGAGTCTGCAAGCTGGTACTACTTGTAGGCCCTAGGTGCGTACGTGCAGGCATGTGTACCGCAAGTCCAAAGCTGTGGGCCTGACCTCAGGCAGTATGGAAGAAGCTCGCTTGCCTTTGCAGTGGGCAAGGAACAGGAACTGCAGCCCTGCATAGGAGTCGTGCACACTTCTGGTGTGTGTTGTGAGGGTGCCGGGAGCCTAGGTGCTGTCTCTGGGGACCCACCTTGGCCTGCGGGTGTTCAGAGTCCTCGCTTAGCCCTGTTGCTACTAAAAAGCTTCAGAGGCTGGCTCCCAAGCTCTGTCCCCAACACGCTGCTCTAAGCCTTGGCTCCCTCACACTCTCTCACTGATCTGCCCCTTTGCTGGCTTTCACTTTTGTCGCCTCCTGGCCTTTCCCCTCCCGTGCACTGTGCTGTTACCAGATAGTCAACAGTGATCAGATCCTGTTGCAATCCGTCTCTGCTCCCTTCCCTCTGTCCCGCTCACCCCCTTCTCTCCAACCTTCAGGAGTTTACTTGGGATGTGTGGATTTGTCAGCTGCCATTGTGTCACTCAGGGTTCTCTTTCTAGGCTCCTGGACAGTTGTGCAATTGTGTTTTCTGAGAGAGGCTTTAGGGACCTCCTCTCCAGTCACCATCTTGCCCTTCCTTCTCTAGACTTCTTTGTCCAGGTTGCCTAGATCTCATTGCACCACCGTCATGAAAGAATGTGGTGGGCTATGGAACTCTGAGGCTCTGGAACCACAGTACTCCTTCTGCAGCCAGAAACTGAAGCACCTGTGTGACTCATTTGCCTTGGGAACTTAACTGGCTTCAGCCAGGAATGATGGGGATGCCTTTTTAGGCCTGGTGGGGGAGAAATGGCTCTTGTATTTTTGTCTCTGTATGATGACAACTTCTTGCTCACTGTCACTGTTCCATCTCTACTGTTTATTTCCTGTACCTGGAACTAGCCACACTGTGTATCTGCCTTCAAGTACTGTCCCCCCAATTTTGAGGGCTATAGATGTTCTGTTCTTTAACCCAACACTTACTGCCATAGTTTTTTTTCCCCTCATGCCATTAGAACACTGGTGAAAAATGGAGAAAGGGAACGTTCTGTGGGTGGAAAAGGTAACCAATCTTTGCATTTTGTGTTTTCTTCCTGCCACTGAGGGCAATGAAGGTATTGTGGACTTAAGCTATTAGTGTGTTTCAGACTTTGCTGCAAGTTCTCTGCCCTGAGTTTTGGGTTCCGCTGCTTAAATGCTGTTTCCTCAGGCAGATATGCTCCTGACAATAGAAGTGCACCCTCAGATTTTCTTTTCCTTTTCTCTCACTTGAGATCTGGTTAAGGTCCAGACAACCCTGTCTCTGCCCATTCTTCACTTGGTCCTGGAACTAAAGTGTGATTCAAAATTTGGCATTACATGGTCTCTGCCTCTGACCTCTCCTCTCTCCTGTGCGGTCTGGAGCATTCATACAGAGTCTTCTTTCTCTTCTCTTTTGTGACATAAGTGACTTCCAAGTAGGGACTTGAGACTCCCTACTATGAATTTGCCCCTTTTTTCTTCCCAGTTTGACTCCTTTTGCCACCTGAAGGTGCTTTGATAAGTTGGTCTCGTAGCTGTGTTTCTGTGTCGTGTGGGAAATTCTTTCTTTAAATATATTAGAGTTGTTCTCTGAATATTTTTTGTAATGTTTAGGATATTTTTACAGGAGCACTTCTCATACTGCCATTTTGATCTTGCTTTCCATACTTCATTTACTTAGGTATCATAGAATAAAAAAATGTTCTGGATTATCTGAGTGACTTCTAATTCAACAACAAGTGTTCATACAAAGGAAGTAAGAAAGACATTAGACTCCAGAAAACAAAAAAGCATTGTGAGTACTGAAGGAAGGCTTATTCTTTTTGGTTTTGGAAATGAAGGAATAAAGAGATAATGAGACAGAATGCAAGAAATATAGTTCTAAAAACTGGGAACAACTAAGAAACAAACTCTACTGGAAGGAACAACAAAATGGTAGCATGAGAGGTACCTCTCAAAAACTCCACTGGAGATTAGAAATAACGAAACGTTTATAACTCAACTGAAGACTTTCTATACAATGCACAATCACAGCTAAGAAAACTGTTCCTTGTATTAGTACCTGCATGTGGTCAGAGAGTTAAATAAAAGGAAAATAAAAGGGGAGGGTATATAGGGAGTCACATGGGTCCCAATTTGAATCTCTACTGCTGGAGAAGGGAGGAGAAAAAAGGCGATGGGTGAGCATACTGGACCTCACTCAGTCTGCCGGACAGAGAAATGGAGGCTCAAAGTAGGAGGCATTAGAAATCAAAACCAGATTTCTGTTTGGCCCTCAGGGGCTGCAGATGGTCTGTAAGATGCAGTGGCTGTACTTCACTCCATTTCCAAATGGAAGGGGATCAATGTGACAGTAAGGAAGTGCAGTGTGATCTTGCTCTGGTCTTAAAAGAGAAGAAGAGAAGGGGTTGGGGGTGTCTTTCTTTGTCAACACCTAGCATGGTCTTAAAGACCAGCATACAGGACTCCTGACCCTAAGCCTTAGGGAAGAGTCCTCAGGGAAAACTGAGAACAGAAAGACGTAATTACCTCTAAATTACTTGCACAACCACTGCATCCCCAGGAAGAAAATAAAGCCACCAAATGCTCTCCTCCACAGACCTCTGCTCACATAGCATCAACCGTGAACACCTAAAAAATTGTAGTAGTGAGTGTCCAGAGAGGCTGAGAGAATGAGAAAGCAGAGAAAGAGAAATAAAAATATCTGGATAACAGACAAAAATAATAAAAGAGATGGAGTGAGATAACTCATCAGAAACATAGATCAAAGCAATGATGTTAGAAATGCTTAATAAACTGAATGATAATTTCAACAGAGAGAAGCAAGTATAAAGGAAGATATATAAATTATTATAAAGGACCAGACAGAAACAATGATTGCATTAACTGAAATAACAAAAATGAAATAAAAGTCACCAATCTAGATGAAGTTGAAGTGCAAAAAAGTGACTTGCATGAAAAGCCAGCAGAAATCACCCCGTCAGAACAAAAAAATAGAAAAATTAACCCAAAATATTGAGAATGGTTTGAGACCCTTTTCAGACAACATTAATCACAAAAACATTCACATAATAGGCCTGCCTGGATGTGCAGAGGAAAAGAAAAGGATCAAGAACTTATTTGAGGAAATAATGACTGAAAATTTTTCTAATATGACAAAGGAAATAGACATACAAACTCAGGAAGTACATAGAGTCCAAAACAAGATGATCTCAAACAGAAACACACTAAGACACATCGTAAATAAAATGGCAAAAGTTAAAGAAAAAGAGAAAATTCTAAAAATAGCAAGAGAAATGCAAGTAGTAACTTATAAAGGGACAGTCATTCGACTATCAGCAGATTTCTTATCAGGTCAAAAGAGAATGGCAGAAAATATTCAAAGTGATGAAAACCAAGGATCTACAACCAAGAATAATGTATCCAGCGAGGCTAGTATTCAAAACTGAAGGACAGGTAAAGAGCTTCTCAGATAAGAAAAAGCTAAAGGAGTTCATCACCACCAAATCAGTACAAGGAAAAATGTTAGATGGACTTCTTTAAGTTGGAAGGAGAAATGGGACAGTGAGGAAAATAAGGGAAATAGAGAAGTTTGATTGTTACAAGGCAATGATCAAGGAGATATAGAGTATAATGTGGAAATATAGTAAATAAGGTTCTGGTAACTTTGTGTGGTGTCAGAGAGGTACTAGTTGTATTGGGTAATAAGAGGAGAGCTAAAGGGGTGAGTAAAAATGGGGAAAAATCAAGATGTGTAAATTTATAGTCACAGAATAGTCACATGGATGTAAAATGCAGCATATGCTTATACTCAACAAGAATGTAATAACTATGTATAGTATTAAATTAGAACTAGGTATATTGGAATGAAGATTTACTAAATTATATAAAGGACTCACTACTGTGCTGTACACCTAAAACTATTATCATATTGTATGTAAAATGTGATTAAAAATAAAAGTGAAAACAAATAATCAGACAAACAAACTCTCTGGTTTTAGTTTGTTCTGGCTGCTTCAAGAAGAAATAACAGCTACGTAGCTTATAAACAAAAACTTACATTTCCTACAGTTCTTAATGCTGGCACTAAAAGATCAGGGCACCAGCATGGTCAATATTGCTGAGGCTCTTTTTCTGATTCATATCTGGCACCTCCTTTTAGGGTCCAAGCAAGCTCTCTGTAGCCTCATTGGAAAATCACTATTTTTTATGAGGGCTTTGTCTTTATGATCTAGCATCTCCCAAGTATACCACTTTTTAATACTATTCTCCTTGAATTTTTAGTAATTCAATACAGTTGTCATAGGAAACTAATAAAAGCTGGACATGAGTCTCACATCATCATGCACAGGTACTGCCCTAGGGGAAGGTACACCAACAAGGCTGTGGTTGAAGGGAGAAGCCTTTTCAGAAACTCACTCCTGCAGAAGAAGATTGTGAAAATGCTTAGATGACATACACTCTGCTTGAACCTGTCATACCTGTAAGTCATGATGTTGCCAATATGTGCTATGATTAGTCTCCCAGAATTTCATGCATGTGGGGTTTGATGACTTATTTGGAAGCAGAAAGGTGTTTTTTTGTTTGTTTGTTTGTTTTTTTGGCTTTTGTATACTTACTTTTCTCCAAATATAGTTCTGTTTTTATCATAAATGTGAAAAAGTGAGAGAACTTGCAAGAAAGACACTACAGGTCCAACCCAGAATCTGCCTCCAACAGAGTATTCCCATATTAATCTAAACTAACATTTATTATTCAGAGAATGAGGAGGCTAGAGATGTGCCCTCTTCAATGACAGTAACATGCAACAGAACATTTTCAGGAAAGGGTTTCCCTTCATCTTTCTTGCAGGACATCTGGGCACTTTAAACATCTCCCTAAGTTACTTATGTGTCTAGGAGAGTGTGACTCCTCATCTCAGATTCGTGATTCCTTGTGAGGCAGTCCGAAGACTCATTATTCCTGTCATTTCCATAGCTATGCACAGCAGCCCTCTCCCTCAGGGTTTCTGACACTCTCCGGATATGGGTCATCACACTATGTATCTTGCACAGTAGTACATGGCTGTGTCCTCAGATCTGAGGCTGCTCAGCTCCATGTAGGCTGTGCTTGTAGATGTGTCTGCTGTCATGGTCATTCTGTCCTGAAACTTTTGTGCATATTTTGTGCTACTATCTTCAGGGCCTATTCGTCCCATCCACTCCAGCCCTTGTTCATGGGTCTGCCTCACCCAGTACATATAGTAGTCAGTGAAGGTGTATCCAGAATCCTTACAGGACACCCTCACTGAGGCTCCAAGGTTTTTCACCTGATCCCCAGTCTGTACCAGCTGGACCCGTGCATCAACACCTATGGACAGAAGGCAAAAGTAGGTGGAGAACCTCTTGACAGTCCTACATCCCCTCATCTGCCCAGGGACTGGGGAGCCTCTTACCTTTAGCCACTGCCACCAGGAAGAAGACCCTCCAGCTCCAGTCCATGGTAAGGGCTTTTCTGTCAGGACTTCTGTAGAGGAGGATGTGGTTGTGGGGTGATGCTCTCAGTGCACAGACAAGTACGTATTTAACCTAGTCTGCCTCAGCTCATCTGCATATTCATGAGGCATAGTAGTTTATAGCTGAAGTCCTGGCTCACCTGAGAGAAGATTAATGATTCTGAGCCCATGAGCAGTGAGTCCAAGTCTTAGTTGTTGTTGGAGAATATATGTTTTATGCCATGTCCGTGACACTGTGCAGACAGAGCTTTTTCCACTGAGGAATAAACTTTCATAGGACATGTTTCTCATTGTCAGTCCTGCATTGAATGAAACAGAGACTACCTGAGCCCATTCTGGGCTTTGATAGTGATTGTCTCATTTATTGGTTAAGTGTATTTTTCTTCTAAATAGAGCAGTTAATGAGTTAATAAAACAATCCTGGTCCTCCAGCTTCATTACAATTCATATATCTGAAAATACTCCTTTTGTTTGTGGTTATTGTGACATTATCAAGGTTGGGATAACCTTGTTTGTGGTTATTGTGACATTATCAAGGTGGGGAATGGTTCTTCCAAAAAAATATAATGGCTTCAGCAATTTCTATCAATCTTATTTTATATTGTTTTTATCAAAAGAGAAACCTCCAGGCTCTTAGAGGAAGCTCCTACCCTGCTTCTTCCCCACCTGATCTTGGACATTCAGCCTAGCCTGAGCCCTGCAAAAGAAGGTATTTTTGTGAGGTAATAGTGTCTGACCATAGCACCTCTAGTACAATATTAGATGGTCATGCAACAATGTTACAATGTTTCCTCAGGGACACCCTCTGCTTTTGACACAATCTCTGGAAATAGTGAATTATCCTTATGGAACTCCAATGACTCTGCAGGTTGTTCCCAGGTAAAACCTTTATCAACACACAAGAGAAACACTTTTCTGGGGCTGCCAGATGCACAGACAGTCAAAACCTTTCTGATTCCAGAAGCTCTAGGGTGCTTTGGGTGTGGATTATCTTTTTTAGGTTCTTCTGGTTTAGATGACATTGGAAAATCTGTGCATGTGGCTCACAGCCCTTTCGTACCTTGGCTATTCAATAAAGTACACACACACACACACACACACACACACACACATACACACACACACACGCTGCACTGGTTATTTGCATTAATGAGCCAAAAATTTGTCCTTATTTTCTGTACCTAACCCATGGACAGTGTCTCTACTTGACCCTCTGGTGTGACCTGCTTTGAGAAACACAATAAAGATAAATCCAATATAAGCAGAGACTAAAAGGTGTTTGAAGACCTAATTTTCTGGTTCTTCCAGTACTTGAAACCTGCAGTGTCTCTGGTAAGAAAGGTCCAGGCTTTTTCCAGGGAGGGTCAGATCCAGGCACCTTATGTTCAGTCAGTGCAGCCAACACTGACTCTTTGACATGTGGGGAAAATCACCGTAGATTTACAGCTTCTTGGACCTATTCTCAGATTAAACAGCCAGGGCTCTTGAGTACAGAATCATAAAAGTTTCTACATTTGGGAGCTCCCCAGGAGCAGAAACAGGTTTTGATGCAGGGATATGAGGCTCATAAGAGCAAGCCTGGGACGTTAAAGACTGTGCCCCAGTGATACATTCCACTGTGTATCCTGGTGTTTTGAGCACCTTTGTGGTCCTGAGTTCTCCATGATGTTCTGAATGCCCTGGTGTGTCCTGAGCACCCACTGGTGTACTCAGTGTTCCTGGTATGCTGAGGGTCTCCTGTAGCACAGTCCTCCTGACTTTCTGTAGTGGGGTTTGGATCAGATTTCACATTGACTTTCCTTTTCTGTGTCTCTTTCAAGTAACAAATGTTATGTCTTTTTCTTTTCTACTGTTTGTTTCGTTTTTTTTGTTGTTGTTGTTTTTATTGTTGTTGCTTTTTTCTGATACACAATAGTTTTGAATAATCTTTTTAGAAGTTGAGTCTGCCTTTCACAGATGCAGCTCAGAAGGTTTACCAAAATCTCCCACCCTCAATATCTGATCACTCTAGATATCATATCATGGTGATTTACTTATTTTCTATTTTTTGGATCACAGGCTCAGGAAGAAGTCAACATTTTCAATCTGAATAAATATGATGGAGGGATATGGTGAACAGAATCACAGTCATGGTCTGTTGTTGTATGTGAGGTGTTTTACTCATAAAAATACTCAAAATGCCTATTACAATATATTAATATTGTAAAAAGTCATAGAATTTAAAACAAAAGTGAGTTGATTTTAAGAAAACAACTGATAAATAGAGTCGACATATCATTTCATCAATCCAAGTGAAAAACTAAGGTTTGAAAAAAATATACATCAATGTGGTTGGGGCTGATGATTTTTTAAATCTAGTCAGCCAAGTTGGTTAACAATGTTTTTAAATCTTCTCCATTTTTATTGACAATGCATAGAGAAGAGATGCCCTGAAGATGTACTTTTATACGTTTGAAATGTTAAATATTATTGTCTGTCTGTAAATTTTTTCTTACCAAGTGTCTAATTTTTCAATTGTAGTAGCTTTAATTATGTACATTTGACTATAATAAAGTGCAGAAGACAGCAGGATGCAGGTATATCTGAATATATAGGCGATTTATTGGATCTGCAAGCAAGAAGCAAAAGTAGAAAAAATCTCACACACATTTTCACTAACTGGGTTATTTACAGTGACTCACTTGAGGCACCTGTGTAATGCCCAAATCAGATCGGCTTCTCAAGCAAGAGAATAGCAGGCAAGAAAAGAGCCACCAACCTGGCAGTGAGAAGGGATCCCATCAATAATGTGTGGCTGTGATTTAAAAGTGGGGAAACAAACATATTATATTTCAAACTGCTCAATTTTGATGACACATGGACAAGTTCTAACCTCAATATATAATTAAGTGAATGATAACTAAGTTTATTGGTGTGTGAACATAGCAATGAAAAAATGTATAAGTGAAATAAAATGTCAGCCTCATTATATTTAATAAAATGTTTTTATGTCATGTTCTTCACAGAAAAAAGCTAAAATATCATAATTCTTTAATCTCATTTTTGACAGCTACTGACTGCAATCTCTCAGAATCTCTCATATTTTAATGTTTTAAGCTACATTTAAAATTTTATTTTTAATAAGATGTCATTTTTTAATAACTGCATGTACAATCTTCACCCAGCCTGCAGCATCCTCACAAAATACCAATTCTCTCTGTAGGTTTTAACTGGGTATCCATCAGGGGACACTAATAAGAAAAAGACTTGAACTTACCTATTCAGTTCCAGACCTTAGCGTTTGCCTTCCTGAACTTGAGATGCTGAGCTATATGGGCAGCTGGACAACAATGATGGTTGGATATTCTCCTCTTCACAGGTAGAGAATCATAAAATGTGGAGATATAGATAGGTACACCTGAGAAAAGAACACTAGGCTGCATAACTTCTACGCATGAACTCAATGTACAGGTTGATGTTGGTGTTCTTATTTCTGGGTGTCACTGGCTTCCTAACTTTGAATGAGACAAAAAAAAGATGAAAATGTTGAAAACATGCTTTTCTCTTTTGTGGACTTAGAGATTCTGAGAAGTGGGAGAGAGTTATGGAGGTGATGGAGAGGCTGTGTATTTTCAACAACAAGGGTCCATTTATACAGGAACTATCTACCTAGATTTCAAGAAAAAAGTGTAAAGAAGAGACATTAATAGTATGATTAGTCAAATAAATTCAGAATACTTGAAATAAGTAACAATGACCTCATTTAATTCTAATTTACTCCTCTATGAAATGGAGATCATTGTACTTTTAAATTCATAGATATTGCCATGATTGGAGAAGTTAAAATTATCTTAATTTCTGGTCCTTGGCTAGTGTAGTATTACTGTTGTGAGATTTTACTCTATAGAGAACACCTCTGTGTTTCCATAGCTTTTAGGAAGCTGTTTTTACTGTCTGCATGTTAGAAAATAATTTAGAAAGCATGGATCTAAAAACCCTTGAAGGGAAAACAGGTTTCCTCCAGTCTTCTCTGGGATATGAACTGAAAGAACACTTTGCCTTCTGGTGGCCCAAGATGCACATTTTCCCTCAAATCCTCATAGTGATATAGAGACTCCATATAGCCCTTTCCCTTACCCAGCATTCAATTGGGGTTTCTTCCAGCACCAAAGCTATGGAACCTCATGTTCAAAGGACGTCACTTTTTAGTTACTTCCTATCAACAGATGCCTTTTGTTCTGATCATGGCTGCAAACTCCCCACTGTCTTGGCTGCAGTCAGAGGTGATCTGTTTCTTTCTTCTGTGACAGTAGCTTTATTGAGAGATTTTTGAATTAAGCCTTCAGTTTAAATTTTGCTACTACCGGAATAAGGTTTTTGTTTTTTTTATTCACAGGACAACAACAAAGTGAACAAAGATTTTAGCCTCAATAATCTACTGGCAAGACACAGGCCAATAAGTTGCCACTCTTCTACAATGTGCCACTGTCAGGACAAAGGAACGGTAGACTCAAGGGCAGAGCCACAGGCTAAGAACTTGATCTGAGGTATAGAAGCTCATTTCCAGAATGTGAGACCTAATGGAGTTTGCTCACGTGAATTTAAAAACGGTTTCTGTCTGGTAACATATATATATACATACATATATGCATATATATATATATATATATATATATATATATATATATATATGCATATATGTATGTATATATATATGTATATTTCACTTCTACTTTACTTTTTTTGAAATGGGAATGGCCATATCTCCTACCCTATGCCTTCTATATAGGTGTATTTTAGAAGACAACTTGTGTTTTAGTGTCACATGTCTGCAGATGATGTGAATTTACTTGAGGACATATCCACACAAATTGTCACCAATACCTGATTTAGAAATTATATTTGAAACTTTAGATTTCACTCATATGCGGAATATAAAACTGAAAGCAAAGACAAAAAGAAATAAACAAACAAATAACCCATAGACACAATCAATAGTTTAATATTTCTTTGGGGACGAGTGGGTTAGGGAGGGGAGAAAGGGGAGGGGGTGGGAGAGGAGGGGGGGAAGCTAAATATAAGGTGATGAAAAGAGAAGTCACCTATGTAATCCTTGCTAACAGATGTCACCCCAATAAGTCTAACAATAAAAATGAATTAAAAAAAAAAGAAAAGATAAAAAAAGAAACTTTAGAGATGATGATACTCATATATAGTTTTTTACTTCACTTCATGCTTTAATAAGTTATCATTTTGGGGAGTTGCTGGGATTCAACTAATGAAATAGCCTGTGGAATGGATATAAACACTTTGAAGGCTGAGGGTGGATTGTGATATTTTGAACCATGCTTGGACACTGAAAATATAATAAAAAGACTCTGCCTTACTAAGTTTATTTAGATATCATGGAATAAAATGATTTTGGGGGGTTTATCTGAATGAAACCTTTTGCAACCACAAATATTCATAACAGAGAGAGACAGAGGGAAACTAGACTTGAGGAGAAGAAGAAAGCAATGTGACCACAGATGAAAGGTGACATTCTGCTAACTAGAAAAGAGACATGAGTCAGGATGCAAGAAATGTAAGTCTAGAAGCTGGATATGACAAATAAAAAGACTTCCCTGCCTGAGATTTTTTAGACTGCTCCTGGAGAACATCAAATCTTGGTATTTTATAAACAACAAACATTCATTATTCAAGTTTTAAAGTTAGCAATACAAGGTTAAGCTACCACCATAGCCCCATTAACGAGAGGTATTTTTCTGGTTTATATTCAGTGGCTTTTTTGCTATGTTTTTGTAGTGTAAAAGGGACAAATAAGATTAATTGAACCTCATTTAAAAATTCCTCTTCATGAGGGCTGTGCTCATGACCTAACATTTCTCAGATTCCACCTCCTAAAACTATCTTTTCAGGTGGTTAGGGCTTCACCATATAAATTTGGGAAAACACACCTATTCAGACCATTGCCCTCTCCCAGAACCTCTTGCTTATGTGTGGTCCTGCCAACACCATAATATCATTCAGAGAAACTGATTTTATACTCCAACCTACAAAATTAAAAAATAATTGCATGTAAATTTGAGCCCCAAGTGTGTGGTAATTTAATTCAATTGCCATAGTAAAGTAACAGAGTCCAGAACTAACTCTCACCACATCAAGAGTCTCCGCACACAGCACTCTGTTTTGTGAGGACCATTAGCATTGCCCCACAGACAGGGTCATTGGCGGGGTATAGTCTGAGAGGAGGAACCTCTTTGATAACTCACATCTGCTGGACAGGTCTAAGGGAACAAAGAGCTGATGTAGGCTTTGCCTGAAGCTATCACCCCTGTCACACCCCTGTCAAACATATGCCATCATGTCATAATTTTCCTCTCAGAATGTCATGTGTGTTGTGCCTGACCAGATTGAGAAATAAAAATTTATTTTTTACCTTCATATACTCACTTTTGCTTCAAAGAATTTAATTTTTTAGTGGACAAAAGTGAGAGAACTTGCTAGGTAGTCTCTATAGTCCAAATTCTGCCTGCCATATGCCTCCATCCAAGTGTTCCCAATGATGCTCAAACTAACATTCGTCATTGAAAGAAAAAGAGAGCTCCAGATGTGCCCTCTATAAATACAGTAACAGATAACAGGGTCTTTTCAGATAAAGCTTTCCCTTCATTTTCCTTGCAGGACATCTAGACACTTGAAACATTTCCCTGAGTTACTTATGCATATGTGCCAATTTTTATCTCAGGTTCTTCACTCTGTGTGAAAGTCAGGAAACTCATTTTCCCCATCATCTTCTGAGACTGGCACAGCTTCCCTCTCCCTCGGGGTTTCTGACACTTTCAGGATGTGAGTGATCACACTGTGTATCTCACACAGTAATATACAGACGTGTTTTTAGATCTCCGAATGCTCAGCTCCACGTGGGCTGTGCTTGTGGATGTGTTTCTTCTTATGGTGACTCAGTTTTGGAACTTTTGTGCAGAGTCAGTGGTACTATTGTTAGAGATGATCAACTCTACTTACTCAAGCCCTGTCCTGGGGCTCGAGTAGTAGTAGCTGTTGAAGGTGTATCTGGAAGCTTTGCAGGAAACCTTCACTGAGGCACCAAATTTCCTTACCTGAGCTATAGACTGCACCAGCTGGACCTGGAAGTGGGTACCTGGGGAAAGGAGGCAAGATTGGGTGGAACCCTACTTGACTGGACCTGATCTCCTTGTTAGCCCAGATAGTGTATAGCTTATTACATTAGCCACTGCCACCAGGAAGACTATCCAGATCCAGGCCATGGTGAGGACTGTGTGTCAGGACTTCTGTAGGGGAGGGTGTGATGTGGAGTCTAGACATGTCTTTAGGTAACCTAGTTCACCTCAGCTCATTTGCATATTCATGAGGCAGAGTATTTTATAGCCAAAGACATGACCCAACTAAGAGAAAAATCAATGATAAAGGGACCATGATCAGTGAGATACTGTGAGTCCAAGCCCTAATCCTTGTTACAGAATATGTGTCCCCTGTCAGAGCTCCTTTCACTAAGGAACAAGCCCCCATATGACATCTTTATTGTTACCCCCACTTTGAATGACATTAGATTACCTAAGATTGTTCTGAGATTTTATAGCAAATGTTTCACTTGTTGGGTCTATGTGTATCCCAAATTTTATAATCTTTGCATTAATGAAACTATTCTTGTCATCATTGTCACTCTTAATGTATCTTGGAGTCTTCATTTAAATGTAACTTTATTGCTTATTGTATATAGTAAGTTTCCGCAAACAAGAATTTAAGAACACTTCAGCAGTCTTTATTCTATTCTTACTTTAGACTGTTTCTATGAAAAGAAGAAGCTGCATGCCCTCAGAGGAAGCCCCTCCTCTGTTCCCTCCCCACCTGCTCCTGGGGATGCAGCCTTGTTGTGTGGGCCCTGAGCAACCCCTGCAGCCCAGCCTAGACTCTGCAGCAGAGGGTTCTTTCTGGGCTAACAGGGTCTTTAGTCCAGTATTAAATGTCTGTGCCCTGACTTTAGAATGCTTCCTCGGGTTCATCATATATTTTTTACTTTTTTTTTTTTAATTTGGGGGGGTGGTGGTGGTGTATGTGGGCAGTTCCCTGGCTGGGAATCAAACCCACGTCACAGCATCGACAGTGCCAGTGCTGAAGCCTCAAGCCACTACACCACCAAGGAACACCCATCATGATATATTTTTTACCTTATTGCTGAAAACAGTGAATCATCCTTACTAAATACTAGTGACTACAGGAAGATCTTAAACAAAAGATTTCTGAAACCACCAGGGAGCTCCTTCTTTGAGATTGCCAGATGCACTGACACAGTTGACACTCCTTTGAGTCCAGCAGCTCTTGAGGGCTTCAGGGTGGGATTATATCCTTTAGGTTATTCTGGTTAAAGTTGATATTTGAGAACATCTTCATATGTCTCACAGCCTGTTCTACTTTGCTATTTTAGAAATTAGATGCACACAGAGTGGTAAATTTTAGCAGTAATAATCCTCAAAATTGTCATTCTCTCCTGCACTCAGTAAATGGACAGTGCTCATTCTTACCCTGGGCCTGGGTGTATGACTGACTTTGTAAAGGAGAATCATGGGAAATAAGATACAAACACAGGCTTGGAGAAAACATGAACCTTGGTTTTGTTTTTGTTTTTTTTTCATAATACAGAGAAATTTTGCAGATGACCCATGAGAAGGGCTTAATCATGTCACACAGATGGTGCAAAATGAGGCCGAGTTATACGTTGCACACTTACAGCACCTGCAGTTGAAGGTTCACAGGTAACCTCACATGTGTAGGAAAAGAGACACCTGAGAATTTGGAATAAGAGAAAGCAATACCATTGTCATCTGACTCAGGTGAAACTACTGTGCTATGTCAGCTGGTGGGAAGGGAAGCAGCAGGCAGGATAAGCTCCCTTTGTCATAGAGTGCCTGGGAAACCTTGCCTTCTTTTATATGCTCTGTCACAATGATGAACTCACAATCCATTTATTCTCAGACTACATCCATTTAGTCATCTTCTTGCATGCCCAACTACCTTGTGTACCTTAAGCCTTCACATTTGAAATAGAGACAGTCTCATATCTATACCAGGCAGTTTCCTTCAGGAACCAGTGTCTACCCAGTATCTGAGTCTCTCCATGAATCCTCATGAATATTTCTGATTATACCACAAAACCCAAAGAAGGAGAGAAGTTTTGGCCAAAACCACCAATCCAAAGTTAAGTTGGATTCTGAGGCCCAGACTGAAGTGTTCTGACCTATTTCTCCACCTATTAATGCAGAGCCTCAAATCATATCACTGTTGGATTTGGGCATTTCTAAGTTCTTTTCTTAGAGCATCTGTGTATCACTGCTTTTTAATTTTTATACTCTATTGTAATACAGGTGTGCTGGTAATGTGGGGGGACATTATGTAATCTTATAATTAAGCATCTGTGAGATAGTCATCCTGGATCTGATCTTTGACCAACACAAGACTCTCCTGTTATTAGCTTGCTTCTCCGTGATTACTTTATTCCTGGCTGCAGCATTTACACTTTATTTCTTGACTCTCTAAACCCTAATAATTATGCCTTTTCCCTAGGTATGTGATAGGTGAACATTGCGGTCAACCACACAGAACAAATTTCTGAAAAAGATCTTTTCCTGGAGTGTCTACTTGAAGAAAATTCTAGGTAGATTTCTCAGTTATTTTTTCACTCTTCCCCTCTTCATTTCCATGAGAACTTACACGTGGATTCTTTGAGAACTTTGATGTATCTGGAGAACAAGCCCACAGAAGTGTGGGCTGTAGCCCCTGGAAACGCTGGCCAAAAGGAATCCAATGCAATACTTCATTCATTTATAATAGGCACCCTGGAAGTACTTTTATCAGGTGATTCTTCCAGCAGATTGTGTTCAAGGCAAGTGGAATCTCCTGGGACTCTGGATGCACCTGTGTTTCTAATTATTATGAGGAAAGTTTTCTTGCAATTGTAATTCTGTGATAGGCTAAGAAAAAAAACATTTTTTTCTAAGTTTTCTTCTAAGAATGAAAGTAATTATTTTCAAGATCTTTATATGTTTGTGCAGATACCAGATGTATCCTCTGAGCTTATTCTTGACCTGTTACTAGATGTAGGAATCTATCCTAGGTGTAAGTGACACGTGGACATACATGCCTGAACATGAAACCTCTGAATGTCTTATCAATATCAATCCTCTTCCAGAAAGCTGTAATACAAAAATTACAACAAGAAAAGGACCTAATAAATCTCAAGTGATGTCTTATTTTTGAAAGAAAATTTGTGTCTGTTGCTGGACCCAAGATGTGCACCTGCAGCCTCACAGCAAAAACAGGAACTCCCTATTCTTACACACAAACTACCCATTGAGAATCCTGTTTCTCAGACATGGTATGGAGCAGGGTTTTTTGATGAAGGTGCCCTTGGATTCCAGGATGCACTGGTACATGATTTCTAAAATCATTTCTGCGTGTGTTCTCTCTCTCTCTCTCTCTCTCTCTCTCTCTGTCCATGTCCCTCTCCCTTTCCCTCTCTTTAAAAAAATAAAATCAAATCACTTCTGATAGGATAATTCTAAGTGTGAAGACAGAAGACATCTCATAAGATCTGCATTCTGAAACCTGTGGTTTTGCCAGTATGATAAGGAAGGTGACTTATTTTCTTCTAGTCATTAAAACTGCTTCACCAATATTTAAAACTGGTAAGCTTACTATGAAGAAAATACTATACCCTCTTATTCATATAATGAAGCCCTGATGCCCAATAGACTGTACTGAAGAAAGGGCTTGTAGAAAGTGTTTTTGTTTAAATAAAATAATAAGAATGGGGTCCACATGGAATAGAATTTATGGCATTATAAGAAGAGGGAGAAAGCGAGATCTGACTCTTTCTCTTTCTCTGCACCACATAAGTTTACAGGGAAAAGTTAGCTTTCTGACCACTTGGATGAGTTCCCACCAGAAGTAATTTCATCTGGTAACTGGACCTTAGACTTCCCAGACCTCAGAATGTGATAATATAAATTTGTGTTGTTTAAACCACTCAGGCTTTGGTATTTTGTTATGATAGCTATAACAGACTGAGATAAATTTTGGTACTGAAAAGTAGGGTGCTGCTGTAACAAATGTTTAATAATGTGTATACGGCTTCCGAAGTAGGTGGTATTAATATATAGAAGATGGAAGATTTACCAAGTTCATGTAAGAAAATTTCAAGATTTCTGTGAATGGATGTTAATTATGATTCTGTTGAGAGGTTACAAAATATACAGTCATCTGTAAGTAAAGCTCCCATGTTCTTGAGAGAATACATAGTCATGAACACAGTAATGGTGGAAGTGTGGACATTAAGTACCATTCAGGGGAGGTCTCAGATGGAAATGAGGAACATGTTATGGGTTACTGATGTAACAGTTGGATAAAATGGTTTCTGGTGTAATGTTGACAGTACAAATTGTGAACAATGAAATCAGGTATTTAACTAATGACATTTCTAAGCAAAGTGTAGGAGTCGTGTTTACTGCCTGGTTTTATTAAAATGTGAGGGGAGAGCAATGGATCAAAGATGGCAGTACTCTGTTTCCAATTATCTGAGGAACCTCCACACTGTCTTCCACAGTGGTTGTATCAATTTGCTTTCCCACCAGCAGTGTACCAGAGTTCCTTTTTCTCCACATCCTCTTCAGCACGTATTATTCCTTGTCTTGTTGATAATAGTCATTCAAATAGGTGTGAAATGATATCTCATTGTCGTTTTGATTTGTATTTCCCTGATAGCTAATGAGGATGTGCATTTTTTCATATGTCTGCTGGCCATTTGTATTTCTTCAAGGGAGAAGTGTCTGTTTAATTCTTCTGGTTGCTTTTTAATTGGGTTGTTTTTTTTTTTTTTTTTTTTTTTTTT
>PVJL010012632.1:0-36172 GCA_004026885.1 Lyroderma lyra | reverse complement strand
CAAAGTATTCTATTATTATCCTCTTCATGTCTGCAGGATCTGTTATGGTATCCTATGTATCATTCCTGGTGCTCATAATCTGACTTTTTTTTTGTCAGTTTTGCTACTGCTTTGGAAATATTACTGATCTTTTTAAAGTTCCAGCTCTGTGTTTTACTGTTTTTCTCTATTGTTTATCTGTTCTGACTTTATTTATTTCTGTTTTGATCTTTATTATTTCTTTCCTTTAGTTTTCTCTTGGCTTATTTTTGCTTTTTATTTTCCACAAGTTTTGATAAGAACTTAGATTATTGATATTGACCTTTCATATTGACCTTTCATTATTTCTAATGTAAACATTTAGTGCTCTAAGTTATTCTCTGAGCACTTATTGAGCTGCATTCTGTGCATTTTTATATGTTATATTTTTAATTCCATTCAGTTTAAGATATTTTTAATTTCTTGAGACTTTATATTTTACTTGTGAAAATAAAAAACAAAGAAGAGACTAGCATTGACAATGCCCTTAGAAGACAATATAGTTTAGTCATACAAGTAAATCTTATTTCAGCTTACTTTGTACTAACTTTACTTGGGTCATTTCTTGCTTATGACTTTGGAAATCATAAGCAAAAGTTAAACTGTTTTCCAAAATTGATATAAAGTAACCACTAATGGTCAATTTAAAAAATTCTAATATTATAACCAATCACTATGAAGAATAAATAATCACTGCCTCTTCACTATATAAGCTGTTATTTCTGTTATTATAGTTTGTATATGATTGAAACACATTCTGTATAATTTCAATTCTTTTATATTTGTTGTTTTTTTATGGCTCAATATATAGTTTAATTTGATATTTGGTATATGCTCCATCACATAAAAAGAATGCATAGTCTGCTATTATTTGGTAGAATTATTTGTAAATATTGGTTATATTCTTTTGATTGATGATTTGTTGAATTCTTTATCTTTGCTGATTTTCTATGTAGTTTTTCTATCACTTGTTATAAGATGGGTGTTGCAGTTTTTAACTGTAAGTGTGGATTTGTCTATTTATTATTCCAGTTCTAAAAACTTTAGGATCACATATCATTTAACTTTACTGTTTTGTGTATACATATTTAAGATTGCATTATATAATGTTCCCTAATTCATTGGCAATATTTCTTTTTGCTCTGACATAATCTTTAACTGATGTCAATATAAACAGCCCTGTTTTCTTTTGATTAATGTTTGCACAATACATTTTTTTGTCATTTTACTTTCAACCTGACTATATCAGGATGTTTGAAATTAGTTTCTTTAAACAGCATATAGTGGCTCATGATTTTTAATCCACCCTACTAACCTTTGGTTTTTAGCATGCCAAATATTTACAACACTTATAGAGAATGTAATTATTGGTATGTTAAAGCTTAAGTCAGCCTTTTTTGTTTTCTATGTTCTCTCTCTTTTTCTGTTTTATTTCCCCTGCCTTCCTGTGGTTTATTTGAATATATTTAAATGTCTGGTTTCATTTACTTAGAATGCTTTTTTATTATTTCTTTTCCTATATCTTCATAAATAGCTAGCAAGTGTTTTATTGTTTATACCTAACTTATCATGGTCTACTGTTGTTTTTTATTTTACCAAGTTGAAGAAAATGTTGAAACATTACCTTTCTTTAGACCATTTACCCTCCCTATTTACAGCTGTCAAGTATATTCTCCACTTACATTGAAAATTACATGAGACAACATTATAATATTTGCTTCACCAATCAAAAGGTAATTTTGAAAGTCCAAGAGGAGAAAGTTTTTTGCATATACCCATATTTTTGCTTACCATATTCTTTATTCCTTACTAATGTTTCAAATGCCTTCTTTCATTATTTTCTTCCTGTTTAGAAAACTTCCTTAGCCTTTTCTTGGGTGAGATCTGCTGACAACAAATCATTTTAGTTGTCTTTCATGTGAGGATGTCTTGGTTTTCCCTTAATTACTGAAGGATATTTTCTGGGTATAGAATTCTGGGCTAATACTTCTGTTCTTTTAGTATTTAAGAAATGTGCTTCTTCCTTCTGGCCTCTATGGTTTTTGATAAGAAATCCACTGTCATTTAAATTGTTTTGTCCATATAGGTAAGGTATAATTTATCTCTTGCTGCCTTCAAAATTCTTCTTTAATATCTCTGACTCACCTGTCTCTCTCTTATAAGGAGACTTATAATCACATTAACACATACCCAGATAATCCAGAAAGTATCCACCTCAAAATTGTTCATTTATCTATTTACATCTGCACACTGCTTATTACCATGTAAAATAAGATACTTATAGATTTCAGGGTTTAGGAAATGAGCATCTTTGAGAGGGGCCATTATTCTGTCTACCACATTTTCCCACTCATTTTATGAGGCAAGCTATTTTACAATCCCAAAACTAGGGAGAAAAAAGCACCACAAAAGTATTCTTCATATACAGATGAAAAATATTTTATAAAATATTGGCTATTTGTGTTCCCAACATATTAAAAGTATAATATGAAATAACCAAGTAGTTTTTCCCAGGCCAAAAATGGTAAGTTTTGTATAACATTCAGTGATCAATATAACCCAACATGTAAAATATTAAAGGAGCAAAATACATATGATCATCTCAATAGATTTACCAAAATAGATTTTAGCCAGGAGACAAGACCAATTCTAAAACTAAAAATTAAAGAGGCTGCTATTACTTGAAACAAAACAAACTACAACAGCAAAATATTAGTGAGAATCATATCAAATAAAATGTAAACATAAGAATAGAAAACTCCAGAATTTTTAGTACAAAATAGAAGTTAAAATTAAAAATAAAAATTTAAAATGTAATGAGCCTTTATAATGTAAAAATATAAATACAATTTTTAAATGAATAAAAGACTTAAGGAAAGTGTGAGAGCACGGTTCTCATATTTCATAGTGGCTATTCTATATGATAGAGTATAAATATGATTTCTCAAAAAGCAAACAGTTTATGTATGTAACAAACTGAATCTAATTCAAATCTAGATATATATATATATATATATATGTATATATGATTTAAATATATATATATGATTATAGCAATATAACCAGGCAAGTTGAGCATTTAGGGAGAGAGAATATTAAGAAAACTGCTTTTATATTATTCTTTTATTAAAATTAGGAGTAATTTTATGCTGATAAAATTAACAATCAAGAAATAGAAGTTAAAAAAATAAAAGTGTATATATGTATGTGTGTGTGTGTGTATATATATATATATAATACATACTTAGGTATATACATATTACAGTTGTGAATAAAAGAGGGAATATAAATATTTTAAATCCTGAGAAGAAAAATGCATACCTTGTACATACCAAAAAAGGGAAAAAAAAACAGAAACTCAGATAACACAAGAAAGTTTTCCTTAGAAAACATTCAAAAACATAAACTTAAAAAAATAACAAAAATTAAAATGCTAGAAATAAAGTGTAAACATATTTTCATGTCTATAAGTAAAAACACGACTTTTAAATGTGAAGGACATGCAGATAGTGTTAAAATACTCAAAAATAATCTGAAACAAAAGATATCATGAAGGTTCAAGAGAAAAGAATGAACAAAGACCAGCTTACTTACAAATAAAAACCAAGGAGCAGTCATGATATTAAAATCAAGGTATAAAACTATTACAGTCATTTAATATTAAAATGTCACAGTCCTTTATGAATGTGTTCAATTGATACTTATTGATTGTTACGGACTTTTAGTTTTCACTTTTAACACTGGAAAGTTAAGTTAGAGTAACTAAAACAATAGAGGTCTAAAATGATCTAATTAAAAAGGTGGTTTTTATATATCTATGCATATATGTGTGACTACACACACATAACTAGCATGTTCTCTAAAAAAACAGAACATCTTTTCAAATGTGCATGAAGTTTGTTTAAAAATTCACTCTATAGTAAATAAAATAAATTATAATTCATAGAAATAGTGTAACCCAACATATAAAAACAATGCAGTGAAATTTATAGTATATTTGGGAAAACATAAACCCCAATGTTGGAAAGTTTATAAGAAAATAATCAAAGCTTAACTTGCAAAATCTTTATAAAGTGATGCTAGTAAAAATATTATGGAACAGACATTATATAACAAAGCTGTTTTAGTCAGCTCAGTTGCACAATCAATCCAAGGATTTCAGTGACTTAAAAACAACACAGTTTACTTTATAACTTGTTTCATGTAGGCCGCAGGTCAGATATGACTGCAAGCTGCAGCTTTGCTCCAGGCTATGTCTCTGTTTCATCAGTAACCAAAGCATTCACCTAGACATGAGCAAAGTTCAAAGAAGAGATACATAGTCCTCCACAGTTGGCATAGCAATGGCAAATCACATGACATGAAGTACAGATTCATGAGCCTTTTACAGGGAATGAAAGGAATATTTGTGAACAATATTACAAGCTTTCCAATAGGCAAAGCTATGTCCAAAGGAAAATGTATATTAATAGACAAAAGAAGAAAAAAAATTGATGATAATAAATGCAGAAAAATCATTTGATAAAATTCAACAAACATTCATAATGAAACTCTCTGCAAATGGGGAGTAGAAGAGAATTTTCATAATGTTCTAAATAGGATGTATGAAAGTTATAAAGCAAACAACTTGCATCAGGATAAAATTTTACAAGTCAGGAACAAGATAAAAAGCTACTATAACTACTTATATTATTATACTACAAATTTTGGCCAATAAAGGAGAATAAGAATTGGAGAGAAAGAAAAAATATAGTCATTCACATATAAAATATAAAGTAATCTATATGCTCTTTGAGGTATTAGAAGAGTTCAGCAGAAAGAGTAGAAGAAAGATCAATATAGAAAGTCAGTTAAGAAATATATTAAATATTCCATTCAAAAGAGCATAAAATCAACAATGGGTCTAAGAAAATCTAATAAAACATCTTCTAGAACTTAATGGAGGGTTATAAGTGTGGGGGCAAAGGGTTAAGTATAGCCAAAACAATTATGTAAAAGAAAAATGTGGGATGATTTGCACTATAGTATATAAATAGTTATTTTACGAAGATACAGTAATAAACATGCTGTTTTATTTTAAAAGAAAGGAGTAGGGAGCCTATAAAGAGGCTCATGCATATTGGAAATTGATGTAACATTGTTATCATTCATCAGTGTGGAAAGAGACCACTGGGACCAATGCTGGGACCACTGGTTTTCTCAATGGAAAATTATCTTAAAAATTAGATCCATATTTTATATGAAGCATAACAATCTATTCCAGATAGATAATTAATATAAATGTGAAAAGATAAATGTAAATTAAGATGAAAGAAGTTTGCTATGAGAATCTTTTTCTATTAAATATTTAATATACATGCATAGCTCTTTTTGTCTAACAAATGTAAACTCATTTCATTTCTAACAAACTCCAGAAGTACTTTTACAAACCATTGAATACTGAACAAATGCCCTTATTTCTAACTAGAGTTTCTGTTTTGCATTTAAAACAACAGGTTTATAATTGCTTTTATTTTACATTCAACTATTTTCATTTTAGTTCTGCCTACATTGTTTTATATTTTCTTATGCAATTTAAGTAAGAGTTTATTCTCGTTTATCTTTTTTGAATATCCTAAGAACTAAGTAGCCTTATTTTAAAGTGTTTTTAAGGTGCTTATACAACTTTACTTTCTTCTGGAATTAATTCATCACCTGGCTGTTACTTTATTAACTGTGTAGTCTATTTCTCTTAGAGTAGTATGTTAGCTTACGTGTTTAACTTTGATTGGCGGGCTCTCATTCCTCTCCCTCATTACCTTTCCATCCCCAGAAATTTGTGACTATTTTTAACCTAGTAATCCAGGGCCTCTAGTTCAAAACCAGATTTCACATGGTATTAAAAGGTAAGATGCACACTAGACTGTCCAATTAATAAACTAGAATAAAACCAAGAAAATTATATCTACTTAAGTTTTTTCACCATCCATTCTCAGTCCCGTTGCTCAGAGGCAACAACACTCACTATAATTGGGGATGCGTGTATACTTTTTTTTTCTCTTAGTTCTTCATATAAGTAAATAAATAAATATAGAGGTGTGTGTATGTATATACATATATATGCCTAAATGATTATTTAGATTTTCTTGTTTCAAAATTGCATATAAAAGATATCATGCAATATAGTTCTTCTATGACTTTTGTTTTTACACAATACTATGTTACTAAGCTTTATCATGTTATTGCATTCGACTGTGATTCTTTTTTATATCTTTGGTATTCCACGTGGGAACATGCTGTTATACATACTGTGTCATCCCTACTCATTTCTATGGACATGTGAGCTTCCAGAAAGTTTGCTGTTACTAGCATTTTTGTAAATGCCATTTGTTACACATGTGACTTTTTATATCATGTGTTTATAACCCGAGAATAGAACTGCTCAGTGTATGATACGGGAAAATTCAGCATTACAAGAAAGTTCCAGATTAGTTCCCAAAACAACGGCACCAATTTATACAAGAATGTGTAAGGGAATCCTGATCCATGGCTCCTCCAATAATTATCTCTGTTGGGCTTCATTTTAAAATTTATTTTTAAAAACTAAATTTCATTGGGATCTTGACTGGCATTTTTGTGATTCTGATGAAGACAGCATTTTAAAAAATGTCTAGCCATATGTATTTTCTATGAAATGAAAGCTCAATTATTCTGCAAACTTTTCCATTAGATTTTTCTTATTGATTTTAAGAGTTCTTTATATATTCAAAACTAATCTTTTATAAGTCATGTATTTTGAAAATATCTTTCTAAATATTATAATCTGTCTTTTTACCTTTTAAAAAGTAAAATGATAAAAGAATCTAACATTATTATATTTAAATTTATCCATCTATTATTTTATGACCCTGGGGATGAAAGCAAGTTGTCAAATGACAAGTACATATAAAACTTATTAAAATAAACAAAACAATGAACTCTGTCTTCGTCAGAGATCCTGCTTAAGCAATGACAAAAAGACATAGACCAATACAAAAGCTAAAATGTAAGAATTCACAAACCTGTTCAGTCCCACAAGCAATAAAAAGAAAAAACATGAGAATTATTATTCTGTGATTACTCATGATCAAAATAAACAAAATTCAAAAAATGACAATACTCACAGTAGATAACATTGATGGAACATGTATCTACTACTTTGAAGCTGAACATGTGTTCCATTGCATTGACTCACCTGGGAGCATGTTAGAATTTTAAAATCTCAGGCCAAACCCAAGATCTGTCTAAGTCAGAATTTGTATGTGGGTAGCTCCCTGGCTGGGAATCAAACCCAGGCCGCAGCGTTGACAGCGCCAGCGCCGAAGCCTTAAGCCACTATACCACCAGGGAACTCCCCTAAGTCAGAATCTGTATTTTAACAAGATCCTTAGATGACTCGTATACTCATTAAAATTCAAAGAGCATTAGTCAAATATCCTGCTTTTAAGACTTCAATGTATTACAATGACCTTGGAAAAAAATGATCAATATTTAAAAATAAATACACAAATCTGTTTATGGTTATGCTATATATTAGCAAAGTGAACAAAAGTAAAAACATCCCAAATTCAAAGGAACTGTTAAAAAGAAAACATATCCATGTGATATAATCATACCTTTAGATATCCAATTACTACATTTATTGGAAGGTTAGAGATAATGCTTATGTGACTAGGTACGAAATCACATATATAGTATAACCTTAAAATTTATTTTAAAATGCACAAAAAATTTAATTCATTAATAGAAAATACCTTGGGATAAAAGAGTTATTGCAATTTTTACCAATAAATTTTACATGCAGATTTTGAAGATTATTTTAGTAAAATTTAATGAATGGGAGACTTTTTAAATAAAGGAATATTAAGAACTCAGCAAAAATATGGAATTAAATGGATAGTATGTGTTGTCAGTGCTCGATCTCTGACTCTGGCTGGGATGTCACTGTGCTTCTCTGGTTTTTCATACATTCTGATTTTTGAGTCTCACTGCCTATTTTAAACAGTCTCTTGGCACTTTGTCCATATGCTTTACTTACTAATTTTTTGGCTTTCATTTGTCCCCTTTGTATGACACTTCTCCCTGCTTTCTTGGCAATAGACCCTACTTATGTTGACCCCAAGATGCCCAAATTGGTCCCATGCCCTCCAGGAAGCTCTGCTGATGAGGCGTGGTATTCTAGGCACCATCCTCTTTCTGGCTTAGGCACTTATATGCCATACCCGAAAGAGATTGATTGCTGAACCCCAAAAAATGAAACTTTAATAATGTTATATTATCGAGTTTAGAAAATATGTGAGATCAGAAAATTGGAATGCAAGGTGTTCTATCTGTATCTGCTGTAATTAAGTCTAATTCTAAATAAATCCAACATTTAAAATGTGTCATTCCATTCCACTCCATGCAGACCACCATTCACACCTCATTAACCATGGGAGATCTAATTTCTCTCTTGTTTTAATTAGGCTGGAAGCTTTTGTGCCATGATTTAGGAGGTTTTCAAGAAAATTTGAGTCCTCTTGAATTGTGGATTTGGGCAGCAAATATTGGCTAAATACATAAGGAAAAGAAACCAGAACAATTCCATAAGCCTTTCTTGGAGAGCTTTTATGGTCTTTAAATAATTGACAAGAACTTTCACACTAGACAGGCTTTTTCAGACTTTTGCAGATCTAATAAAGATGAATGAAGAGTGTATGGACACAGTAAAAGCAGAGAAACAGGCAGATAAGAAAACAAGCAGTTCAACAGCTCATATAACATTTTTTTCTGTAGTGAGAAGAGAAATGGTCATAAAAAATAGAGGATATAAAACAATGAGTGTGCTAACTTTTTAACCTCATTTCTATGGATCCATGATAAATGAGGATTTGCATTTGCAGAGAAATGGCTAATACTTGCCAACGATATTTTATGGTCAGGATGTACAAGTTTACAACATGACTTACTCTAGTGTTATTAAGCCTTCTGTTGAAGGCTGTTGACATCCTATCTTCAGGGTTGTCACAGTGAAGAAAATAAATAATTTCGCCCTTCCATAATGCAAAACATTATCTCTAGTAACTTACAAGTTTGCATTGGCATATTTCGGTAACACTAATGACAATATTTACATCAGATATAGGAAAAAAGCATACAATAATGGAAAAACATCAAGCAGACTAGGAATACAATTTATATAGAAAACTTTTCTCTTTTCTCTCTATCTTTCTCTGTCTCTGTCTTACACATGTGCGTGCACGCACACACACATGCACACATCCCCGGGATATTTTAATTGTTGACTTTTGAAAAACATAACTTTAAAAAATAGTATATTAATGTCTGATTATTATAAAAATTTAGAAAATAAAAATATTCTAAAAGAAAACAAGATGAAATAAATAAAAATCATCTAAAATGCCACCACTCAGAAATAAGCATTATTAACATTTAAACATAATACTTCAAGATGGCATATGCACACTTATGGGACTTAATTGTAAATAATATTTTGTTCACATACTGTTTTTTAAAATAAAATAAGTTTTTCATGTTGAATAAAAATATACATCATTCTTATTAATAATTGCACATATTTCATAGTGTGACTACATCATACAGTTCATTATTTCTCAAATATTTTACATTAATATTGTTTCCAGTCTAACAGCATTATGAAAAATTTTATATATGATATATTTATTTGTACATTATTTCATAATCCATTATTATGATCGTATGGAAAATTCCTAAAATCACAATTAATTTGCCAAAGGGTTGTCATATTTTAAAAGCTTTGATGCTTTTCTTATATTTTCACTCAATAGGAATTTACCGAGTTAATCTGCATTTAACACTGTCAGTGTACATTGAAACCAAAATTTGATATTAACATTAAAATATTTTAACCTACAATATAAAAAACATAATATTATCTTAATTTTTATTTTTGAAAAATAAAAGTATAGAATGTACATTTCTGCTCTTTGATTACTCTTTTGAATGCTCATTAAACAGCTCTGTCTAGGGACATAAAAGGAGGGACTGAATTGTCTGGCTTTATGGAGAGGGCTGGAGGGGCAGCTTTGTCTTAGATGAAGAAGCTGGGGGAAGCCACTGGTTTTTTGTTGAGCCCCTCCCCCTCCCAGCATGCCGACACAGGTGGCTGCCATATCTGTGTCCCTATCGATCTTGCTAACACTGATTATTCACCCTGCCCTGGTGATTCTCTGAGATGCCTCCCCACTCATTTGGGCACACCCAAGCAGGTTTCAGTGGCTTTTCCTTACAAACAACCTGTCCTGCCTTATTCTGTGGACTTATGTAAAAATCTCTCAAGAGTTCAGAAAACTAAAAACAAGCAGCATCTGGCTTCAGTATAAGATGTACCCCTGGCTGAGCAGCCCTCAGCCCAGCAATAGCAACAGCCGACCTCAGTTTGAGGCTTGGCTTCTTAAGGCACCTACAAGCCCAGCAAGGATGATTGCCATCTGCAGACTGCTTTGTGGCTCGTATCAGGTGACCACTAGCAGAACACAGGCTGCAGATGAACTTGGCCTGCAGCAGTACCCCTCCCAGGAGGGGAGGCCCAAGGGCCAGCAAGCTTGGTGTCTGACTTTGGACCAAGCTGGAACATCACCCAACTGCCTCTGTGAATGACACATTCAAAAGGCAGACTGAGCAGGCACCAGAGCCATGTCTAGGTCAGTCCTGCCCCATAGGCTCAGCCCCTACACAACAGTTCCTCCACAGTAGTCACAGCCAGTTCTCAATAAAACGAGAGATAAAATAAAAGCACTAAACATGACAAGGAATGACAACAGTCGCTGTTCGCAGATGGCATTATTTTTATACAGAAACTCTTTAGCCTCTACAAATCAACTACTAAAATTAAAAAATGAAGTTAAAGTAACAGAATGATAGATTAATGCACATAAATCAATTGTATTTTATGCAAATGTAGCTAAAAAGGGGAAAATAAAACTGTAAAATATGCACTAAAACATATAAATTACTAGAAAACAATTAACATGGGCATATAATAACCAAACAGTGCAATTCACAAATTATAACATGTATTTTGGACAAATTAACAAGCTATTTCTTAAATATATATGAAAATTCATCAAATGTAGAATACAAAGCAGTTTTTTTAAAAGCAAAACAAAGTTGGAAATGTATACAACATGATGCTGAGAATTGTACTGAATAAAACTCATTATCTGTAGAGCATAATTATCAACATTACTTCACACCATAAAGAAAAATTCACTTAAATCTGAAATCTAAGATTATAAAATTCTTTTAAAGAAACATAGAAAAATATTTGTAGTTTAGTTTTAGGACATGGAAGTCATAAAATATAAAAAGAAAATAATGATAAAATGAATTCATCAAAATTAAGAACTTCTACTCTTCAAAAAAAGCCAAAAAGAAAACAAAAATATTCAACAAAAAATATATACAGGCAAGTCACAGAGTGAGAAAAATTATAAATAAATCCAATGATAAATAGATGGTAGATAATAAATAGATGATAGATATAAATATAAAATAATGACATTCAAAATACAATCATTATATAAACAGCATAATTTTTAATGGATAAATACTTAAACAGATATTTACAAGAGAAGGTATAGAAAAACTAGCTAAATAAACTTATAAATATGCTCATAATCATTAGTCTTTAGGAAAACAAAAATTTAATCCATCATAAATATCACCACACATCTAGGAGAATGGCTAAAATTTGAAAAGACAATACCTTGGTGAAGATGCAGAGCAACTAAAATTCATATATATTGCTGGTAATAATGTATAATTGTAAAAAACACTTCAAAAATAGTTTGGCAATTTCTGAACAAGTTAAATATATATCTAGCATATGACTCAATTTTACATTCCTAGGTATTTACGTATGTCAAGTCGGTGGCAGCTTGAACCATTCTGGACTGCATTAGAGAGAGGGGTAACCTGCCTCCTAGAGCAAAGAGTAATTGCATTATTGAGTTCTGGAGAAAAAACAACCTAAAAACTCACCAGGCTCTAATAGCTAAATACAATTGAATTATAATCACAATCCCATACCTGCAACTTGAAATATAAAGAGGGTAAGCAACTCTTCTTTCTTTAGTCTTTTGTCAAAATGAGGAAAAGCAAACAATGAGTTTTTTATAAGTATTTGATAAAAAGCAGATCAATTCTTGCTTGTGGATAAAGATGGAGTTTGGATTCAAGGCATAGGTGCTCAAGAAATCTTCAGGGCATGATGAAAATGCTCTGTCTCTTTACTGTGGTGGTAGTTTCATAGGTTCATATAATTATCAAAACCAACTGAATAGAACAATTTAAATTGAAAGTTTATTGCATCTTATTTCTCATCAGACACAAGGAGGAAAATAAATGAAGTAGGACCAATAAGCAATTTATGAGTTGTACTTTAAAACCAACATGAAGTGGGAGTGAACAGATTAAGCTTCACGTACACACTTAATGGCTATTTCAGCTCTTGTGACCCATAGTGAAGAGTCATTCCCCCACCTTGGGTTGCTCTAAAAAGTTGTGAAAGAAACAAAGTTTACTGGTTGACTATAGAGAGAAGCAGTAACAATTTTTTTTTCTCACAGTAACTTAAATTGCTTGTTTGACATGAGATTAACATTTGCTCCTGTGTTTACACATCTTCCTATCATGGTGATAAAAGACAAACTCAATGGGGCTACAGCAAGAATAAGAGAATTCTTTTTGTTCCAACACAATCAAAGAAGCTGACATCAAGAGTCTCTCATTGACCAAACCTAAGTCAGTCTCCTCTGAACCCTCTTATCTAGACCCTGTTGAGTTCTGTCCTTTACCTGTTCAGTCTAATTTTAGAAAGACTCTTGCTGCTTTAGTTGAACAAAAATCCCCCATCCTGGATATTGAATCAAATTCCTCATCCACCACTTTTGATGTATTACCACCCTGGCCTTCCTTCTGTAAGAATCCTGTCAAGTCTGTTTAGCCAGAATCCCCCTCACCCTGATGTTTCTTCTTAATAATTTTCCATCCACTGGCCCCCTAATCTGCTCCTTGGCTACAGATCTCCACTTAAACATGTTGATTTGGGATTGAGTCCAATCTCTCTACCCTGCTGCAAAAACTACACTGAAGTTGTCCCTCTTGAATCGAGTCTTTCTTACTCACTTTAACAAGTACATGAAAAATTATTTTCTTTAACAAAACATGGCTAGCAGAATGATCTCCAAGTCACTGGACCGTGTCCCCAGTAAGCACCTACGTTAGTTCATGTCCAAGCAGTAAGCACTTTAGAGCACCAGTGGAGAGGAACATTAGAGAGAGAAAAAAATGACCTCACAGTCAATCCTCAAGAGTTAAATGAAGCATTCTGTATGGAAAACAGCATTTTTTTGGGAAATCAGAAGAGGTATAATGGTTTCTGACATCTGTCAGCAAGGGCTAGGTGATTTTAAGTGAGTCACTGAATATGTGTGACTATTTCTAATATCTAGTTATTTAAAACTAAGATTTTTATACCATTTCAAAGAAAATTTATATATACCTCTAATTTTTTAAACTTCATATATAAAATATGGATATTTATATTATATGCTCATTTTTGTTTACATAGCCAAAAGAAAAACTGCTTTAATGGACTATTTGTGAGTAATTCACTCTCTGGAATCTTAGAGCACTGGAAGAGAATCTGTGTGATTTATATTTGATTCAAAAAATTACCCTGACTATACCCACTAACAACATAAATCAGCATTTATATGTGTACAGTTTGCCTATTTTGATTCTTTGTTTATTTAAGTGTTATATTGATTTTTAGAATCTTTTATTCTGACAACTCTGTTTGGTAAAAAAAAAAATCCATGATTTACACTTTAGTACATGTGTCCTTAATCTGGCATTTAAAAATAATTACCCATTCATAATATGTATGTGCTTAGAAAGCTATGTGTGAACAATCACCCTAATTGCATGGTTTTAATTCCTTATTGACTGTTTTGCTGCAGCATATGGATAGATTCGAATGAATATTTCCATCTGCTGACTGTGGTATTTGACTTTACCCCATGAGCTCAAAAAACTTTTTCCCTGTATTTTTGTGTTTTTCAAAAACAACTAACAATAGGAAATTTTTAGACTTTAATGTAATCATTTATTTTAATAAAATGTACCACCTTAACTGTATTTATTAAAAATATAAATACCGTAATTATTGTAAAATTGGTATTCAGTGTGAAACTGTTTCAAGGACTTTTCTCCATTTACAAGTTATTTTATATATTCTCCTGTGGCTTGCACTATCAACAACAACGATGTTTTGTATGCCATATTGTGTAACATTTTGTAATACATTTTTTATGTTATCAATGCCATTACATTCTAATTTATCTATACTTAAATCTAATTGATGCCACTTACTGTGTTTTGATTATTTTTTGCTAAAATTCAATATAATGATAAATGTATTACAATACAACAAAAATTTTAAATAAAAATGTCATTTATGTACAAAGCAGCTCAAAATGTTTTTATTAAATGCATAAAATAGTCAAAATGTCAACTTTTTTGTGGCTTTTTGACACATTTTGAAAAAAAGCTTGAAATCAATTTACACAGTGAAAGGGTTAAGGGACCTGGAAAGTAGCTAAACATATGCCCAACACCCATCTTCAGCAACAAATACTGGATGCGGAGACTCTTCACCTACAGATGTCTTCCTCTTCCTTTGGTATGTTACAAATGGAATCAGAAATCATCTTGTAAAGCTTATGGTTTTGGCATGAAAGAACTTTAAGACTGACAAACAACTTCCCCAGGTCTATCATTAGTTGAATTAATTATGATGAGTTAGCAAGGTCAAGCATCCATGATGTGGTTTCTGAGATCCTGAGGACCACTTCACTGCAACAGCAAAAAAATCCTTCTTTCTCACATAATCCAATCCTACTATTCGTAAATAAACAAACTGTGAAAGAATTTGGAGAGCAATATTGGATATTGTGAACTCCTTCCAACAGCTTTCAACAAAGAATTTAGGATTAAAGAGGAAAAGTCATAGCCTGGGGTGGTTGGTCTCTGCCTTGACTAGGAAAAGAGTTTATTGAACTTTGTGAAGAAACTTTCAAGCATTATTTGAGCATCCAGCTAGGATCCAACTTGACCTAAAATCTGTACAGTACATCAAACTCCTGAGTATCATCTGCTTCCAAATGTATCTAACATAAAGAGACTATATACCTAGAAAAACCCAACCATAATATAAGCTATTTTCATGTGTTAGTTGATTTTGTAGATATTTAAATTCACAATGATTGAAACAGTCAGCTAAACATTTTGTTGTTGTCATTTGCAAGATACTAGAGATGAAGATAATATGCATTTTTCATATAAAATCTTTTCATTGAATATCTGTAATTTCTAAGAATTTTCTTTTCCTTTTTCTTTCACCTGATTTTCTTGCAAAAGGAAAAAAGAAAAGAAGGAAGGAAGGAAGGAACGAACGAACGAACGAACGAACGAAGGAAGAGAGAGGGGAAAGAAGAAGAAGAAAAGAAAAAGAATGAAGTGAGAGAAGAAAGGGGAAAGAGAAATCTCATTTATTAATATAAAACTCTGTATTTCTAAAGAGATAGTAAAACACTTTTACTATCTCTTAACAGGTGCACAAGGCAATGAAGCTAAAGATTAGGGAAAAAGATTTTACATTAGTATCAAATGTGTTGAGAAGTAACTAGCATTTATTAAAGTGCATCCACATTTGTCTCATTTAATTCTCATTATACATAATAGTTTCATTTATTATTTCAACTTCTAAAATAAAGAACTTGACATTAGAAAGGGTTAGAACACATACCCAATTACTAAATAACAGATTGAATTGCATCCCAAACAATCAATTCCAAAGCAGACTGTCTTCATCACTACTGTATGATAAAACTGTCTCTAAGCAATAGTCTACTAAAGGATTATTCTATGAATAGCATTGGAACAATCTGAGTTTAGATAGGAGCAAAAACAGGAAAACAGCAACAAATGAGTTGCCCCCACAAGGTAAAACAACACATTCAGAATAGGGATTAGTAAAAACAAATCTGTATTCTGTGTCTACATACTTCTAGTTGAAGTGTTCCATAATTTTACTTAAAGACAAGAATGGCTAAGAACATTTTAGAAACCACATAAAGACCTACATGACTATGTGAAGAGGAATTCCAGCAGTTGACCATCAGGTGGAACTCACTTTCAGTGGGCCACAGGCAGAAAATGTTTGTCTTTCTGTAAATAAGCCAAACGTTACTTAAATGTGAATTCTTTTTAAAAGGAAATTCATGGATTTACAAAATTCTTTCTAACTTTTAGTTACTTCCAATTAGATAGAAAAAAAACCCTCTACATTTTACGTATAGACTAAATTGTTAAGGGTTTGTTTGTTTGTTAAATTGTTGGAGAGTAAAAATTGAAAAACTTTCTCAAAGAGTAACTGCAATTGTTTTCACTCCCTAGGTATAGTGATGCCATTTCTGTGCTTAGCACTAGAGAAAGAATAAAGACATTTGCTTTTCTAAACTTATTAAATAGGTCAAATTGTCATTTGGTTAAGTAAGAGGATACTATTCAATGTCTCTGGTGGGGTTAAGTGGTGATATATTTTGACCTACACAGGTAGTATTGTATACCAAAGAGCCTAAAATTGGAAATCACTGAGACATATGTTTTCATGTAGTTTTCAGTTTGTAAAAATGGGCAAATTACTGAACTTCTGTGAGCCTCAATTTCCTTTTCTATAGAATGGGAGACATGAACCCTCCCCCTACCCCACACACACCATTAAACCTCAGAGAACACTGCTACTATCTGACTGCTACTGACATAAAGTAGCATGGTTACTGCTTCTCTACTAACCATAGTTCCTTTTTTGATATTTACACATTTCTCATTTTGGTGTTTCTGACACTAGAATATTTCTTACAATCAATGTATATATTTAATGTAGTAACTTTTTTCTTTTTTATTACTTGAAGAGCTGTTATTAAATGGTCGGTATGTCTTACGACAGATAACATCTCAAAATTCAGAAAACAGAATTCTAAGTCACTAAGATGAACAGATACACTGTACTTTGTGGGTTTTGGTGGGGAAAGACAGTTCATGAAAAAGTGTTATTTGTTGATGCCCACAATATTTTTATTATCCATTATAATGAAAAAATATTTAACTTACCAAGATTTTCTTTATTAAATAACAAGTTTTGGTCCCCATAACTAATATAATAAATTTGTATTATCTTCATTTTACAAACAAGCCAACAGATTTAGAAAGATTCATTAAGTATGTCCTTCTTTTACTTATAGGTACCCATTGCCCTCACTTTTCTTCTATAAATAAGGGCTTAAAAGTCCTAAGATACATTAAGAATGTTGTTGAAATAATTTAAATGAAAGATAAAAGGAACCTGTAACATATGGCAGCAATTGGACTGCAGATAATGAGAGAATAGAAATATTTACAAAGTAGAATCCACAGAATTCAGTAACAGAATGGAAGTATAACTTAAGGGAGAAAGGTGCAATTTCATACAGTGCAGTTTTGTAGGTCTCTATAATAAGAGAGAAAAATTATATATATATGTGTGTGTGTGTGTGTGTGTGTGTGTGTGTGTGTATACACACATATATACATCTATTTGCTATATATATTTTCCTTATTATGTGTATAAATACATATATACATGCATATGCATGCACATGTTATATATAGACAACATCAAAACAGTGCAAAAAAGTAGGCCACATCTGGGATACTTAAATTTGAGGAAATTTAGTACAGAAGAACACGGGCACAAATTCATGAAAAAAAACCTCAAGCAGAAATAAGCACCAAAGGGGCTGATTTAGTGGAGGAAAAAGCCAGTTCTTCCAACTTCGTACACAGATGAGCTCAGATCCTCAATAGACAAATGGGAATAGACTGCTGTCGATGTAATTTATTGAAGACGTGTGGAAGAGGAGAGCCCATTGGGGCAGTCTTCTTGTTCTCCCAACTCCTTCCTGGGTATACAGAGGAGTTGGTTGTGTATCTTTTCCCTTTGAACAGTGGTTCTCAAATATAATTATGCACCAGAATTGCCTGGAGGATTTGTTCAAATGCAGATACTTAAGCCTAACCCAGATTTTCTGAGTCAGTAGGTTTGGAGCAGTGTCCAAGAATTTGCATTTCCAACAAGCTCTCAGAGGAGGCCACTGTTGCTGGCCTTTGAACTGCACTTTGAGAACCAGTGTCTAACACTACAGCTAGGAGAGCATTTTTCTAAAGTTTATATTTGCTTCTGAATGCCTCTTGCATTGGTGTTGAGAGCAGATGTAGAACAGCAGATCCCAGAAGCAGGCAACACCAGAACTCCACAAAAAACATAAAAAAACAAAAGGGGTTGGGAAAAAGAAGGCAGTCATCCTATAACTGAAATAGATAAACATCTCAACTGAAGGGTTAAAGATTTTCTTACTTTGCTGGAACATTAGCTGAAAAAATTCAAAACAGTCCTTAGCTGGGAAGGTGATCCCTTATAGTGGTATTTCATAGACTGTCTTTTGTTCTCAGGGTCACAATGATAGACTCAAGTTTTATTACCTGTAATGATCTTCTTTAAGAAGTTCTCATCTTTTTTTTCCAAAAATTTCCAAAAAATTGGAGTAACTTTGTCCACTGTTAAGAATTCCATAACATCAGGCTGTTTGAATAGAACATCTGAACACTCTTCCATTTCAATGAGCATTGGTGAAAAAGGTAAGCATTTGTGTATGCAAGTCCAAAGATGATGGAGGAGAGATATCATATTACTACACAGAATCAGTTATATCCAGGTATGTCCAATGTAACAAAGAATATTACAGTAGAGGCAAAACTTATCAGCTCATTCACATAGAAACAACCATAGGGAGGCAGCCAAAATGGGAAGACAAAGAAACATATCCAAAATGAGAAAACAGAACAAAACTCCAGAAAAAAGACTCAATAAAATGAAGACAATCTACCAGATGTAGAGTTCAAAGCACTGGTTAAAGGAATGCTCAATAATCTCAGTGAAAACTTCAACAAAGAGATAGAAAACATAAAAATGAATACAAAAATATATATAAAGAGCAGTAAAAAATTAACAATACAATAACTAAAATAATATATTAGAGGGAATCAATAATAGATTAGATGAACCAGAGAATTGAATCAGCAATTTAGAAGATTAGGTAACAGAAAACACCCAATCAGAATAGCAAAAAGAAAAAAAAGTCCAAAAAAGCGAGGACAGTTTAAAGGTCCTCTGGAACAACATCAAGCTTACCAATATTCACACTGTAGGAGTACCAAAAGAAGAAGAGAGACACTAAGGGATTGGAGACCGATTTAAAGTAATAATGATACAAAACTTCCTTACCTAGTGAAGGAAATAGACATACAAGTCCAGGAAGCACAGAAAGTCCCAAACAAGATAAACCAAAAAAGGCCCACACCAAGACACATCATGATTAACATGCCAAAAGTTAAAGACAAAGAGAGAATCTTAAAAGCAGCAAGAGAAAGACAGTTACCTATAAGGAAGCTTCCATTAGATTTTCAGTTTATTTCTCAACAGAAACTTTGCAGACCAGAAGGAATTGGCATGGAATATTCAAAGTGATAAAAAGCCAGACCTACAACCAAGATTACTCTACCCAGCAAAGTTTTATTTAGAATGGCAGGACAGATAAAGAGCTTCCTAGACAAAACAGCTAATGGAATTTATAACCACCAAATCAGTATTACAAGAAATGTTAAAGGGACTTCTTTAAGGAAAAGAAAAAAAAGATTAAAAAAATGAATGATAAAATGGCAATTACTGCATATCAAAAGGCCCAGGGTGGCTGAATAAGAAAACAAGGCCTTTACTTATGCTGCCTGTAAGAGACACACTTCAGATTGAAAGACACACAGAGATTGAAAGTAAAGGGATGCACCCCAATAAGTCTAACAATAAAAATGAATTTAAAAAAAAAAGAAAGTAAAGGGATGGAAACATGTATTTCAGATAAATGAAAACAAAATTTTTTTAAAAGCTGGGGTAGCAATATTTATACCAAACAAAATAATCTTTAAAACAGGCTATAACAAGAGACAAAGAAAGACCCAGTAATCTCACTTCTAGGTATTTATCCAAAGAAATACAAAACACCACTGTGAACATACATGCACATCCACATATTCATTGCAGCATTGTTTACAATGGTCAAGATGTGGAGGCAGGCTGGGTGTCCATCAATAAATGAATGGATAAAGAGGTAGTGGGTACATATATACAGTGAAATATTACTCAGCCATAAAAGGAATGAAGTCTTGCCTTGTACAACAACGTAGATGTGCCTAGAGGGTACTGTACTGAGTGGAGTAAGTAACACAGAGATAGACAAATGCTATATGACTTCACTTACATGTGGAATCTAAAGAACAAGTTAAATGAACGAACAAAACATAAATAGACTCATCAATACAGAGAACATTATGAGGATTGCCAGATAAGAGAGGTGTTGGGGAGGGTATGGGTGATAAAGGGGAAACAAGAAATACAAATTGACAGTTACAAAACATTCATTGGGATGTAAAATATAGCATAAGGAATATAGTTAATAATGTAATAACTGTGCATGGTGTCAGATGGATACTAAATTTGTCGGTGTGATCACTTTGTAAGTTATATAAATGTCTAATTCACTATCCTGTACACTTGAAACTAATGTAATATTGTATGTCAATATAATTGAAAAAAATTGTTAATCAAAATAATGGGCAAAGGACTTGAATAGACATTTCTCCAAGAAGATATATGAAAGGCCAACAGTCATACAAAAAGGTGCTGAATATCATTCATCATTAGGGAAATGCAAATTAAAAACACAATGAGATTTATCTCATGCCTGTGAGAATGACCACCATTAAAAAGATGGAATATAACAAATGCCAATCTGGAGAAAATAAAACCTTGTGCACTGTTGGTGAGATTGTAAAGTGGTGCAGCCACAATGAAGAACAGTACAGAGGTTCCTCAAAAAATTAAAATCAAACTACCATGTCATCCAACAGTTTCATTTCTGGAAATATATTCAAAGATAAAAAGCTAACTACAAAAGATATCTGCAGCCTATGTTTATAGCAGCATTTTTCACAATAGTCAAGACATGAAAACAACCTAAGTGTCCATCATGGATGGCTCGATAAAGACACTGTGGTATATATACATGACTCATATATATGTGGATTTTATTCATTCATTAAAAAAAAAAACAAAGCAAAACAAAAACAGGAAATCCTACCACTTGCAACAACAGAGGTCAACCTTGATGGCAGTATTATGCTAAATGGAATAAGTTAAATGTGGAATCTTAAAAAATAAAAACTCAGAAAAAAAGATGAGACTTGTTACCGGAGGCAGGGGGTGAAGGGAGGGAATACTGAAGGTAGGTGGTCAAAAGGTACAAACTTCCAGTTATAAAATAAGTAAATACTTGGTATGTAATGTTCAACATGAGAGCTATAGCTAACACTGCTGTAGGATGTTTTGAAAAGTTGTTAAGTAAATCCTGAGTTCTCATTACAAGGAGAAAATTTATTTCTTTTCTTCTCCTTATTTTTTTATTGTATCTCTCTGAGAAGATGAATGTTAACTGAATCTGTGGTGAGTCTTTCCAATATATGTAAATCAGACCATCATGATGTATGCCTAAAACTTAAGAGTGATGCATGTCAACTAAAAAAATTGCTGTAAATCAATAAAAAAGGAGACAACTCAATAGAAAAAAAGAATAATAGATTTGAAGAGCATTCCCTAAAGAGGAAATCCAAAAGGGATTAAACTGGATTTTAATGGAATTAAAACCAAAATTAAATATTATTATTATTACATCCCCACTAAATTTGGAAAAATTAAAAATCTGATATCAAATGGTGTTGAGGATATAGAGCACTGTGGACTTTTGTAAACTACTGATAGGATGTAAATTTGTACAACTGTTATGGAATTCTGTTTATCATTCCCTAGTAAGCATGCAGCTACAATTTCTTTCCACCCAGCAACTCCACTTCTACAAAACTCAATCACATGTGTATTCGATTGCAAGTATTATTCACAGTAACTCCAAAATGTGTATAATCTAAGTGTACATAAACAACGAATGGATAAATTGTGAAATATTCATACAGTGGAATAAATAAAATACTATACAGCAATGAAAATAATCAGGGTACAGCCATTTGCAAAGCATGGATTAAGCTTAAAAATCAACAGAGTATACATACTATACGATTGTATATTAGAATTTAAAGTGTGGAAAAACTGAGATTATTTATAGAAATACATGCATTGGTAGTAATATTATTTAAAAAAACTAAGAAAATTATTATCATAAAAGTCCAAATAATGATGGTCACTAGAAAAGAATATGAAATTGTATATAATGATGAATGCACCCTGCTCTCCTGGGCGTTGTAAGTGCCTAATTGTATGGATGATGGATACATGAGTGCTGACTTTTTAAAAACTTATTAAGTTATGGTTCACACACAGAATGGGGGAACAAAAGATACATGGGGCAAATAAGAGTTCACAAACTTCATTATTCATGAACCAGGGAAAATTTGCTTGAAAATATAATCTGGTAATTTTATTTTTTATCTTCCCCCCTCAAAAGGAAGACACCAGTTATAAAACCTACCCACACGTCATCTTGTATACTTTCTCTGTATACAGCTTAGATTCCAGGCCATTCAGCCGAGTGCAGAAAATTCTGGATTGCAGTTCGTATAGTTTAACAAAAACACCACAAAGCATATCTTCTACTGTAGGCAGCTAGGGAATTTTACTCATCATTGCACATTGTTACTGCCATAAATCCATGATCTCAAATGGGCATGAAAAACTGCTAGGTGATCCTACTCTGGTTCTTTGTTTGACTTGCTCTCTTACTCACTGCAATAAATATTTTATACCTTGTCCATGCTCCTCAAACATATCGCCTTTCAATCCCAACCCACAGTCCCTACAGATGCCTGGACTACTACTTAAGAGAAAGTCAGATTAGAATTCTCAGCTTTTCTCTGAGAAACATATTACTAGCATATCTGCCTCCCTTTTCTCCTTTTACAGTAGAAATCTTGTCCTTCCTTGCATTTCAGCCTGATTTCTCTACCTATGTTTAGAATTCCCATTCTCATTAACTTCAAAGTATTTGCCTTTCTGTCTGGTATATCCAACATCTTCCTTTCAATTTAATTTTTCATTAAATATACTATATTAAATTATGATGCAACAGCCTTTAGTATATAACCATCTCCCAGATGAACCATTTTCAAAAATATTTATATTTATTATCTTCATTTATCCATATGCCACTTAATTTTAAGACAAAACAGCTAACTGTCCTTATTATGAACCTAAAGCAGCTCTTTCTATGATAATAATGTCGCTAAAAGTTTAGTAGATATTTTTTAGATTTTATATATTTTACCTCCCACTAGCTTTCAATCCTATTTAACTACTTTCTCCTTAAAACACTGTGTTCTTTTTACATTACTGATATGTTTGTATCCAGGTTTTCCTGCCAACTTACTGACAACTTCTTGGTCTTATTTCCATGCATCTCTTCTTCATAATGACATTTAAAATTGAACTTCTTCAAGTTTAAAGATCAGGACCATTTTTCTTTTGCTTTGTGCTATCCTAGGTTATATAATAATAGTCAATTATTTGAATTACCAAAATATGCAAAATTCTCTATCTCCAACCTAAACTACTTCACTAAACTTCAGGATGATATGACATTTCCAGTTAGATGTCTCAATTTCACATCAAACTAAACATATTCAAATTGAAATTGTGAAATTCACTTTCTCTTGTATCCTTTGACAAATAGGACAACGTAGATAAAATATTCTGAATTTTTTTGATACTTTCATTTTCTTCCCTTAATTTATCAGCAAGTCCAATTAATATTATACCTTAAACTACTACAAGAAGCCATTGTTTCTTATTAGGACTACTGCAAAAGATCTCTAAGTTGTTGACCTGCAATGTTCAGGTACACCACCCAGTATGTTCTCTATGCTACATTGTGCAGGATTATTTAAAACACAATTTATTATTCTCTTTTTATTTATTTCTGCTCTCATTTATATTATATTCTTCCTTTTGTTGGCTTTGGGATTCAATTGTTCTTTTAAATGACCCATCAGGAGGAAAAAAGATGAAATAATCCAAAATCTCCTCCAAAGCAAAAGTCCAAGACTAGAGGGTTTCGCTAGTGAATTCTACCAAACATTCAAGGAGGACTTAATGCCTGTCCTCTTCAAATTCTTCCAAAAAAATTGAAGAAGAAACAATACTTCTTAACTTACTTTTCGAGGCCAACAATACCCTGATACCAAACTTGGTAAGGATAACGCAAATAAAGACAATTACAGGCCAATATCTTTGATGAATACAGATGCAAAAATCCTAAATAAAATACTTGCAAATTGAATACAATAATACATTTAAAAAAGTATAAATCATGATTAAGTGGATTTATTCCAGGTGCACAAGCATGGTTTAACATACACAAACTGATCAATGTGATACACCACATTAACAAAATGAAAGATAAAAACCATATGAGTATAGCAACATATTAAGTGAAAACATTTAGCAAAATACATCATCCATTTATAATTAAAATACTTAATAAAATGGGTATAGAAGGACAGTATCTCAACATAATAAAGGGCATATACAACAAACCCTCAACTAATATCATACTTGATAATAAAAAACTGAAACTTTTTCTCCTAAAATCAGGAACAAGACAGAGATTGCCCTCTCTCACTATTGTTACTTAACATAGTTTTGTAAGTCCTAACCAGAGCAATCAGGCAAGAGAAAGAAATAAAAGGCATCCAAATTGGGGATAAAGAAGTTAAATTGTCACTTTTTGCAGATTACATGATTCTTTATATAGAAAATCCTGAAGACTCCATTATAAAACCTATTAGAAACAAAAAAACTAATACAATAAAGTTGTAGAAAACAAAATCAATGTACAAAAATCCATTGCATTTCTATATACTAACAATGAAATTTCAGAAAAAATAAAGAAAAAAAACACAATTCCTTTTGCAATTGCAATAGTAAGAATAAAATACCTAGAAATAAACTTAATAAAGAATGTGAAGGACTTATACACTAAAAACTATAAGACATTATTCAAAGAAATTAAGACATAAAAACATAGAAAGATACTTTATGTTAATGGATTGGAAGAATCAACATAGTTAAAAATGGCAATATTACCCAAAGCAATATACAGATATAACCCTATCGCCATCAAAATCCCAATGACATTTTTTCAAGAAATAGACTTTAAAAAATCATCAGATTTGTTTGGAATCACGAAAGACCCCAAACAACCAAAGCAATCCTATAAAAAAAGAACAAGCCTGGAGGTACTACACTTCCTGTCTTTAATTTATACTACAAAGTGACAATGATCAAAGTGGTATGGTATTGGCAGAAAAACAGACATGTGGACCAACTGAATAGAACTGATAATCCAGAAATAAACCAACATATATACAGGCATGTAATTTTCAACAAAGGAGCCAAAAACATACAATGGAGAGAAAAAAAAAGCCTCTTTAATAAATGGTGATGAGAAAATTGAAAAGTTACATGCAAAAAGAACAAAACTAGACTGCAATCTGTGACCATATACCAAAATTAACTCAAAATGAATCAGACCTAAAGATAAAACCTGAAACAATAAATTGCATAGAAAAAAGAATAGGTACTAAACTTATGGACCTTGGGTTTGAGGAAGAATTTGACCTCAAAGATAAGGAAAATAAAAGCAAAACTAACCAATAGGACTATATCATACTAAACAGCTTCTGTACAGCAAAAGAAACCATCAACAAAATAAAGAAGGAACCAACCAAATGGGAGAAGATATTTGTAAATAAAAACTTCGATAAGAGAATTTGTACCATTCAACAACAACATAAAAAACCAAATAACACAATCGAAATATGGACAAAAGACCTGAACCAATACTTCTCTCCAGAAGACATGCAAACAACCACAGATATATGAAAAAAAAAAAAACACTTAACTTCACTAGCTATTAAGGAAATGCAAATCAAAATCATAATGAGATATTACCTTACACCTGCCTGAATCACTATAATCAACAAGATAAACAGTAAGTGTTGGAGAGGCTATGGAAAAATAGATACTGTCATACACTTCTGATGGGAATGTAAATTGGTACAGCCACTATGGAAAACAGTATGCAGTTTCCTCAAAAAATTAAGAATAAAGTTACCATATGACCCAGCAATCTCTCCTCTGGGTATCTACCCCCAAAAATCTAAAATCTTTTATCTGTAAAAATATATAACCTTAATGTTTATTGCAACATTATTCACTGTGTTCAAGACATGGAAACAACCAAAGTATCCTTCCATAGATGACTGGATAAAGAAGATGTAGTACTTATGTACAATAGAATATCACTTGGCCACAAGAAAAGATGAAATACTGCCATTTGTGACATGGACGGATCTTGAGATTATCGTGCTAAGTGAAATAAATCAGAAATATAACTTCATTCATATATGAAATACAAAACTAAAAGCAACAAAGGAGCAAGATAAACAAAGAAACAAAAACCCATAGATTCAGATAAGTTTAGTGGTTATCAGATCTGAAGAGGGAAGGGTTGGCAGGGGCTGAGGGGTCAAATATGTGGTGATGGAAGGAGAACTGACTCTAAATGGTGAACACACAATATATAGATGATGAATTATAGAAATGTATACTTGAAACTTATAAACCTATATAATGTTACTAACTAATGTCACCTCAATAACTTTAATAAAAAAATTTACAAGTGCTTCAAAGAGATTCAAATGCACATTTAAAAATACCTTTGAAACTCACACAGCATCTATTAGGCATTAATGCAGTTTCTAAGTAATTCATGGATGATTTTAGAGTCTTGAGTGCATATGGGCCAGTGTATAGAGTGTGTATATTTGAGTGTTTGTGTGTGTATAGGAGACTGGATGTAGATTACATCAAATTAAGAGTTTCACAAATGAAAATAAAATCTAGATTGAAGAGAAAACAAAAAATGCCTTGGAGCCTTATGTTTGTTAAAAAAGTGATAAAGTCAGTCAAACAACAGATCTCACTAAAGAAGCAAACAATACCAGGCATGGCAGACCATAAAGCAAACTTGTATAAGGTTGAACCCTAAGGTATCAGCATTGGGCATCAGTAAAATTTATCCTATGACTTTTCAGTTAAGAAAGAAGAATAAAAAACACTCAGGTTAGTATTTTATCTTTTCATTTTTTTTAAAGAAAAGTCTCCAGTTAACGTTGCATTGCTCTTTTATTGTACTGCTTTTAAAGGCCCCTCTACCACTTCTGAAAGTATTTGAGTATTTATATGTATTTTTAAGTAGGCTTTATTTTTAGAGCATTTTTAGGTTTCCACAAAAATAGAGCAGAACGTAAAGAAGTTATGGGATACTCCTTTTCATCTTACTACATGGAGTTCCCCTTATTATTAACATCATGCATTTATTACAATTGATGAGTGCTCACTTTGGCAGCACACATACTAAAATTACAATTGATGAACCAATACTGATCCATTATTAAATAAATCCATAGTTTACATTATGGTTCACTCTTTGTGTTTTATATTCTCTGAATTTTGACACATGTATAATAACAAGGATCCATCAAACAGAATACCTTCACTGTCCTAAAAATTTCCCCTGTGTTCCACCTATTGGTCCCTCACTTCCCCTTACTTCTGATGCTCCAGCAACCACTGATCTTTTTCCTATCGGCATAGTTTTGCTTTTTCCAGAATGTCATATAGTTGGAACCATAAAATATGTAGCCTTTTCAGATAGGCTTCTTCACTTAGAAATATGTTTTTAAGATTCATCCATGATCTTTTTTATAATATTCCATTATATTGAGGTACCAAAATTTATTTATCCATTCACCTATTGAAGGAAAATTTGGTTGCTTCCATTTGTTGACAACTGTGAATAAAAAATCTGTAAAGTTTCATGTCCATGAAAGTTTTGTATGAACTCATTAGTTATAAAATTATGCAAATTATATTTTAATCAGCTCACATTTTTGAAACAGAAAAGTATCTTTGTATCTCAGAGTCTCTTAGTCATTGTTGTTCATACCATATCCATGAAATTTGTTCCTGTTGTACAAATTAGGATTGAAGAAGGGAAAAAAAGAAGACTCACAGAAGCTCATGGCCAGAAAGAACTTTGATGGTGTTCAGAGATAGTTCCTGTGTCTCTGTGCCCATGCTAGGATTCTCCTACATATTTCTTATATTCATACAGCTTCTGCTGACTATACTTTTCTTATTTGGCATGTTCTGAATTTAAAAAAAATATTACTTTATGTGTTTCACAATCTGAATGTGTATTTCTTAGGCCAACATAAGAATAGTAGACTTGATCATCTTCCTGGCAGCCATGAAATTTTTGAAGACAGTGTCACATTTCCCCTGTTTCTCCAAACTCTTTTTTAGGATATGTTTTCCATTACTATGATCTGTTCATGATTCTAGTTCAATTGTATGTCAAATTTCCACACAATTTCTACCTAAATGCAAGGAACTGATATGTCATCCTACAGGTTAATTAGTTAGTATGCAGTGATAAAATCACACCTTTTTTTCTCATTGCTTTAAATGCCAAAATCAAGCTATGAATATGGTATAACAAATCCATTGTTCAGATAGGGTGTTTGTTATTGGTATTGTCTAGTAGAAACATTGACATATGCAGACATAATCTTAAAACCTTTGTAGGAGACTTTAAAGATTCTCTTTAAATTTAAGGATGGGGGAAATAACCTTAGATATCTCTTATTAGAATTATTGACAAAATTGCAAAATTCCATATTAAACTTTTTTACAAAAGCTAATAGAAACACAAAAAGTAAAAAAAAAAAAAATAAAACAAAATAAAATGAAAAACCAAAACCAAATCAGAAAGACAAGAGATGAATTAAAATCACAGCTACTGTATTAGACAGTGGAGGCAGGATCCCTAATTGGAAATACCAAGTGAGTAAATCGGTAGATTAGAATAAAAGTTTTAGAAATTCTTTTAATTAAAAATTTAAAATGTATAAAACAAATTCATACAAAAAAAGGAAAGAAGTAGAGATCAACCAAAATACATACTATGTAAAAAAAATTGAGAAAAAGTTAGAGAAAATAAAAACAATTCTCCTGATCTAAAGTCAAAGAACATAGTTAATAGCGAGTAAAATTATTGAACAGGAAAAATTCCAATATACACATGCATGTGACTTCTTTTAAAAATTAAATGCGAAAAACAAATGAAGCAATTCCACAAGTATTCAGAAAGAAAAGTCTCATGGAATTTACAAATAAAATAATATCGGTTATAATCAAACCTCTTCTCTGTAGCACTATAACAAAATTCATCAAATTGTACAGAAAAATAAGGAGAAATGTTTAGACACAAGAAAGAGAGCTTAAGAGCTTAAGGGAGCTTCATAGAAATGAAGACAAAGATGAAACAAAAGGATATTAGAGAGAATCAATTAAGCCAAAAATTAGGTATTTGAGAGAAAAGCAATGGAATTGACAAGCCTGAGGCAAGCCTAATCAAGCAAATGAAGAACAAAAAGTCTGAATTATAAATATTAATATCAGAAATGAAAAAGGGAACTGCATATAGATTCTAAAGAAATTAGGATGATAAAGAAAAGACTCCATAAAACAATTTATGCCAATAAATATGAAGATTTAGATTAAATGAACTAATTTCTAAACAGAAACACAGTTTGCCACAATCAACACAGAAGAAACAGAGAATCTTAATAGTCCTAAATTTATAAAATAAATGTAATATGTAATTTAAAATGTTCACATACACCAACAAACAAATAGACCATATTAAAGACCAACTTACCTTTCAAGTGAATTAAAACTATACTTTTAAAGAAAAACATACAACTAATCTTACAAAATCTCCTCTGGATAATTAAAAAAACTCAAAACAATCACAATTTGATTGTTTTAACCTTGACTTTAAAGAAAATAGGACAGACAAAGGCATTTTTAAGAATATAAAATCGGAGGTCAATGTCTCTCAACATCAATAAAATTCTAATAAGTCAAATGTAACCATGTGTAGAAATGATAATACATCACGAACAGATAGAATTTAAATCCAAGAAGTGCAAAGTTGTTTTAATACTTAAAAATCAATCAGTGTAATTCATATAAATAGGAAAGATATAACAATACTGTATATATAATACACATTATTATTATATAATAGCATAGTATTCTGGACATATCATTCTTATAACAACACCACACTATGTAAACACATGAACAATGTTGAAAATCTGGGTAGTGGGTAGAGTAAATCCTCTACAAAATTTCTTCTTACTCAACATTGTTTGGCTTGTTAAGTCATTTGATTTCCATATACATTTAAGATTTAGTTTGTTAATATCTTTTGTAAAAGCTGTGCTTAAAATTTTATGTGGATTGCACTAAAAGTATATATACATTTAGGAAAGGTTAGCAACTTAACTATATTGAGTTTTGCAATCCATAATTAATTTCACTTAATAATTCATTTTTTGGTTTCCAGTGTACAGATTTTACATATTATTGTAGAGTTTTTCACATTTCAATATCGAAGTTTTGTACATTTGTTTTTTGATATTATTTGACTGCTATTAATAATTAAATTGTACACTGTTGATACTGTATGGGTACTATGGACAACTCTTGATGCATGCCTAAACACAAATCATCTCAAAAACATATTGCATGTAATAAAGAAATGACCCATACATAAAACTTAAAACAAGCAAAACTAATATATGGGGATAGAATTGAAAATAATGGTTTGTCATTGAAGGTGAAGAAAAATTACTGGAGAGAGCTCCAAGAAAACTATTGAGTGATTGAAATGATCTATATCTTGATCTAGATGAGGATAGCATGGGAGAAAATGTGTGGAAAAGTATATGGCTGTTCACACACAATTTGAACATTTTAATGTAAGTAAATCATAACTTAATACAATACCATTTTAAAATAGCTACATTACTTCAAGTCATATAAGTGACATTGAGACAATGTGAAAACTGTAGTGAGAATGTAATGTTATTAAACAACAGTCTCTGAAATACCTAAATCTTGCTTTTAATAAAAGACTTTTTCTATGTCTGCTAGAAGAAACATGCATAGACACAAATAAAAGCAAAGAAACAGTGTATTATTATTTGGCTTTGACTCAAACTACAATTTAGAACTCTACTGAACTAGTCTGGACTCCAGAGCCTCTTTTCACCTCAACTATATATCCTGGCATTACCTTGAACTAAATCTGGTCAAATTACTTTTACCCCCAAGTCCGGTCCAATTGTAGACATTTCCCTGCAATTCAGGCAAAAGCTAAATAATGCAATCTCAACAATGAGACAACCCAGGATAGCAAAACCAAAAACAAGATAGTTTACCCTTGTACAGTGAGGAAACAGGATAAATCTGCCTACCTCCCATTTTCTGAAAAGAATCACGGACAGCCAGAAAGCTTTCATGAGAATTACTTCCAGGCCCACTTTAGCTGAGTCACTAGGTGAGAGCAAAGGTACAGACAGCCTCAGTCAATAGTTTGGTCCTAGACAGTGGGCCATTACAAAGTCTTTGAATTTGATAAATTTATAGCTGCACTCCTTCTCAGAGTAGGGATGTGAGAAAAGGTTGGGTGGAGTTGAGTTGACCTGTGAGTTGTCTCTGCCTGAGAGTTTCATAATAATGAGTTCCATGACTTCTGGTCTTTGTTTAGCTAAGGTAACTTTCAGTTTTTTTTTTTTTATGAAGAGGTGGTAATAATACCAAACATATAAATAGCCTATAAGAAGTATGTGAAATGTATATAAATCCCTATAAGCCATTCATGGGATGTAGTATGTGATAAGAAAATGTTTGCTTCTTTTCCCACTTTGAAAAATATGATTTGTTAATTTCTTTCTTTATATTTAAAACTTTATGTGTATTTCTGCCTTGCTCACCACCTGTCATAGTACTTGACATAATAGATGCTAAATAAATACATAATGAGAGAATAGCTATCAAGCATTGCACTAAGCATTGTGAGAGGAAATATGACTGTGGTTGTCATAGTCAATAATTTTACCATATACTAAGGAATGCACATACAAATAATGGAATAAAGTATATGCTGCAAAGTACTATGCAGTCCTTAAAAAACAAAAACAAAAACAAAAAAACCTCTAGTATAATAAATAAGAAAATAAGTTAATTTGGATCACCATGGAATAGATGAGTCAGATTTTTCTATCCTTTGACGTACCACCCAAAAATGAGGAGTGATTTGATCAAGGAGACAATCTTTAGAAGACTCAGCAGTGGGTACATCTTGGAGCTGGTAACCTATAAGTAAAGGATAACATCTAACAAAATACAAAGTGCACCCTAAATCAAAAGCTGTTTGTGGTGCTGTTTTCCCTGTGGGCTGAATACACAGGTGCCAGAATTAAAGACTATGGGCAGCACCTACCATTATTCCTGTAGACTTGCTTAGGGAATTTGTGCTTTTTAACCTCTAGCTCTGAATACGGCATTCTAGAGGTCCTGGGTCCTGGAAAAGAAATGCTTCCATAAAGGACTCAGCAAAATCCCATAAACTTGAAGCTACATGTGCCATGACTTCAGGCTCCTGTTGCCAACAGAACTAGCAGGGCATGAAAGAAATCACCATCCTGGCTGATGCAATTGGCCTTGATCATCAAGAGGAGATATGCCGTAAAAGGGCAAGGTGGTGACTGTGGAGGAAGACCCTAAAGCCTCTCTCAGAAAACACAATTGAACAGTCATCCAGGAGCTAAGAAAGAGGACTCTGAGTGAAACAATAACAGCTGAGAAATCCACACATCACAAGAAAACACCTGAAGTTTGGAAAGCAAGGGGCAAGCAGGAGAGAGGGTAAGGAGTAGAGACTGATTGCGAGAGGACCCCATTGCGGCTGACTATCTGGAAGCAGCACAGTGCATGGGAGTGGGAAGGCCAAGAGGCAACAAGAGTGAAAGTCAACCAAAGTGGTAGAACAGTGGGAGACCACGGGGGGAGCTGGGCCTTAGAGCAGCATGTTGGGGATAGAGCTTGGGGGCCAGCCTCTGAAGCTCTTGAGTAGCAAGAGGGCTGAGCGAGGACCCTGAACAGCCGCAGGCCGAGGTGGGTCCCCAGAGACAGCACTTAGGCTCCCAGCACCCTCGCAGCCCACAGCACATGTGTGCATGGCTTCTCCGCAGGACTGCAGTTCCTGGCCCATGGCAAAGGCAAGTTGGCTGCCTTCACATGACCTGTGACATCAGGCTCTTGACTTTGGACTTGTGGTTCGCGTGCCTGGCGCCCACACGCAGACTCTGTCCTGCAGACTCTGTCCTGAACGGCTGGTCACTGGAGCAAGCCTGGGAAGAAAGGCAGATTTAGCAGCATCCCCCAGCTTCCCCAGGATAGAGCAGAAGGTGGAGCTGCCCCAGTGCACTTTTGTTGGCCTCTCCCCTCTCTTACAGCCTCCCCAGTGAACTGCAGGAAGCAGAGGGACCCTGAACAGACCTGCACTGCCCCCAAATGAGGCTGGAGACCAGAGAGAAGACCTAAACAGCACCCTTCTCTCCCAAAACTTGGCCCCTAGTGCCACCTAGTGCCTTCACTACAGTAAGACACCACAAAAATACTAATTGGGGCTCCTGGGCTCTGCTGAACATAACGCTTTCATGCCAAAGAGGAAGAACCCAGCAGAGAGTATGAATTCCTTAGGATCTAAAGCTGCTTAGAAAGAATATGAAAAATATCCAGAAGAGAGTGTCATAAACCTAGAATTGTCTGAATCAAGTGACAGAGAATTTAAAGTAGCCATTCTAAAGGCTCAGAGAGAAATGAAAACATACTTGGCAGAACACCACAGCTGAGGTGAATGACCTAAGAAAGGAAATCCATGAACAAAAGGAACAATTTAACAAAGAAATTCAAAACATAAGGAAGATCGAGATAGAAATTCAAGAGATAAATAATACAATAAAAGAAGTTAGAAAAGAAATAATTGCCATAGGAAAAAAGAGCAATCCAGATGGAGGAAAGAATTAGTGATATCAAAGATCAGAACATGAAAACACCTCAAAAAGAGGAAGAGAGGGAATATAGAATTATCTGACTCCATGAGACAAAACAACATCAGGATAATAGGACTAGAAGAAGGAGCAGAGCACTCTACAGAGAACTTGCTCAAACAAATAGTAGATGAGAACTTTCCAAACCTATGGAAAGATCTGGAACCTCAAATTCAAGAAGAAAACAGGTCCCCTAGTTACCTGCACCCTAGCAAATTCTCTCCAAGACCCATGGTACAAAAGATGTAAAAAAACTAAAGACAAAGAGACAATTCTCAAGGCAGTCAGGGAGAAAAGAACTATAACCTTTAGAGGAAAACCCATCAGGCTGGCATCAGACGTCTCAGCAGAAATGCTAAAAGCCGGAAAGGAGTGGAATCAAATATTCAAAACTTTAAAAGAGAGAAACTTCCAGCCATGAACAAATTATCCAGAAAAATTATCTTTCAGATATGAAGGTGGAATAAAGACCTTCTCAGATACATAGAAGCTGAGAGAATTTGCCAGCACAAGGCCAGCACTTCAAAAAATACTGAAGGAGACTCTTCAAAACATCAGGACAAATGCAATAGAGTTGGGGCAACAAGAAAGAAACAAAAATGTAGTGATAACAAAAAAGTAATGGCCACTGGAAATCCTCACATATTGATCATCACTCTAAATGTTAATAGAGTGAACCCACCAATAAAAAGACACAGAGTAGAAGACCAGATTAAAAAACAGAACCCATCCACATGCTGTCTCCAAGAAACACACCTCAGCCACAAGGACAAACACAGACTCAAAGTGAAAGGATGGGAAACAATACACCAAGCATATGGTAACCAGAGAAAAGCAGGAGTTGCCATACTGATATCTGATGAAATAAACTTCAGGTTAAAAAAGATAACAAGAGACAAAGGTGGACATTACATAATGATAAAAGGCACAATTCAACAAGAAGATTTGACACTAATTAATATGCTTCCCAACCAGGAAGCACCAAAATATACAAAGCAGCTACTAACAAATCTGAAAGGAGAAACTGACTAAAGCACAATCATTGTGGGAGATGTAAACACCTCATAAGCAGCCATGGACAGATCATCTAAACAGAAAATACATAAGAAAATAGCAGCTCTAAAGTGACACATCACAGCAATTGGACATAATTGACATTTATAGGACACTTCATCCAGAAAAAAAGAGACTACAGCTTCTTTTCTAGTGCGCATGGAACATTCTCAAGGATGGACCACGTGCTGGGACACAAAAGTAGCCTCAGCAAATTCAAGAAGATCGAAATCATAGCAAGTGTATTCTCAGACCACAAAGCTTTGAAACTGGAGATCAACTGTAAAAGGAAAGCAGAAAAAAACACATATACGTGGAGATTAAACAACAGCTTATTAAAAAGGGACTGGGTAAAAGAACAAATGAAAGATGAGATTAAAAAACATATAGAAACTAATGACAATGAAAATCATATCAGAATTATCGAGACACAGCAAAAGCAGTAATGAGAGGGAAATTTATATCATTACAGGCCTATCTTACGAAACAAGAAAAATCACAAGTAAACACTTTAGCATTCCATCTTAAAGAACTAGAAAAAGAAGAGCAGACAAAACCCAAAGTCAGCAGCAGAAAAAAAAATAATAATGATTAAAGCAGAGCTAAAGCAATTAGAGAACAGAAGGACAATAGAAAAAATTAATATTACAAAGTGCTGGTTCTTTGAGAAAGTCAACAAAGTTGACAAACCACTGGCTAAATTAATCAAAGGATGAAAAAAAAGGACACAAATATCCAACATTAGAAATAAAAGGGGAGAAATTACCACCGATACCACAGAAATACAAGG